>CAJNIZ010045160.1:0-31611 GCA_905231905.1 Symbiodinium pilosum | reverse complement strand
ACAGTTTGAGCAAGCACAATAACAGCCTTTGCGAGCCAATGGACCGCAACTTGACTGTTGACGACGACCATCTCTTCTTGGCCAGTGCGCCCGCCACCTTTGGCTAGTCCGAGATCGGTGGTAGAAAGTGACATCACCCAATTTTTACGTGTGACACAGCTCATCACTGCGCAACACGCCATCGAAGCATACAAGCAGCGGCAAATTGACACCAACTGCCAGTCCTGCCATACCCAGCAGAATGAGCGGGCTCACTGGCAGCACATGACTGGGTGGCTCCACTCGTTGCCGAACTTTTATCAGTTTCCAGTCTTGTTTGAGTTTACCTTGGCATGCTGGCGTGTAATGCTGCAGCCCCGCCAGCCCATCACTGGCCAGTGCTTTACGCTGACCATCAGCGTAAAGAAATTCCACCCACTCGCCATGTTGTCAAACGACAAAACTGCTCTTGTGTATCTCTGGATCACGCCCTTGGAGACCATCTACGCTTTCAAAGTCAGAGCGGGTCTACATGGCCTGTCTTTCGCTCGCACCATCGAGAAGGTACGTCACTAGGATTATTACCTGCGTCAACGTAGGCAGTACGACACCAGATGCATGAGCAAGCGCAAGCCTACTGCTAGTTCTTCCTTTTGCACTGATGGCACACACCACCTGAGAGTTTTCCACTTTACTGAGTGACAACAGCCTGAAGTTCAAGTACGTTGACGCGGGCTTCGTGTTTCCATTCATAACCATGAACAGTCGCCCACTCAAAAAGCTGTGATTGGACGCCACCATGAGGCCGAGACGTTGCCCGAAAGGGAACTCCCACATCCAGGCGAATATCAGCGCCACCCTTCCCTGCAAGTCGGAGAAATGTGTGACCAAATGACTGCCATTTTCAGAGGGCACTGAATGCTTGAGGAACTTCTTAAGGAAAGTTGGATAACCTCGTTGCCGCTAACTCTCAAATTTGTAAAGTTCGTCCAAAAGCATCATGACACTGTAGACGCAGAAAGTGTTGCCAATCATTTGACCCCCTAAAAGCTCTTCCTTGAGGGTGAAGTCCCTTACCGGCCTGATCGGTGACCATGCGCTGCAAGTCATAGTTGTAAAGCTGAAGTCGACACGAGTCTGCTTCCCAGACCACAGAATCTTGCTGGACACCGGCTGGAGCTTGAGGTGGCTTGCGGTGGGGAATGGGGCGAGTGAAGATTTGACTTGACGAGTGAAGATTGGCAGCCAAAAACCTGGGCAAGTGCCCCAAGAACATCCTAAAATTTTGCTTACCTTGCTTATTTGGGAAAATCCACCCGAAGCACGCCCCACGGTCAATCAAACATTCTGGGTCAACAGCTCCCACTGCCCAAGAGACCCACAGAAGCCGCGGTCGCCCAACCCAAGTGACATGTTTGGCGTCCACCAAATAAGGCTTCAACTGTAGAGCTTGATTGAACAACAACAGGCTTTGCTCGGACATCGAAAAGACGCTTGCCACCAACAACTCCACGGGAACAGAAAACGCTTTACGAAGCAAGCTCAAAAGCCTGGGAATTTCAAAGAAGAGGCTTCATCTTGAACCTGCCAACCCTTTGCGGTCTGCGTTTAGCGGCACCCAGATCCTGACACGAGCTGCCACCCGCTAACACCACAAAGTCCAGTCTGCGACCATCGGAGGCTGCAAGTTGTGAAATCAACTTTTCGTCAAATTTTGTCACATCCCGCAGTTCGAAGACCCGCGCCAACGGGTTCGAGTCAAGCGAGCACAGTGGAGGTGGCGAAGCATAACCTTGCACAACACAAGGAAGTCGTCCTCGAGCACACATCAGAGCCCCAACCCCGTCCAAGAGAGCGATCACCAAGATTCTTGGTCCGGATAAGTTTGGGGCTGCAACAATGCTGCCCTGGGGTTTGAATGCTTCATCGTCAAATCCAGATTCCAAAGCTGCGGCGCCATACGACGTAAGCCCAGCGGAAGAAGTGCACATACCCCCCCAAGAGTGGAGGCGTCAGAACAGGTAACCGATCCCTAAACAGGAGTACGGAAATTAATACACACAAGCGGCAAGAGTGCAACGGCTTCTAATCTCCTCTTTCCCTCTTTCTCTGCAGCGTGAGCCCGAGGGCGGCACCACATGAATTTCGGCCATATCGAATTCTTGAGTCCCATGAGCGGCCTGCGAAATTTGAAGCACCGTGTAAGTCAGCCCAAACAGCACCATCAACATCCAAGGCGATATCACAGGTCCAAGCCACACTGCCAGCCACCAAGCCTCCAGCATTTTTCCGGTCAGAGCAGAGAGAAAACCCATCTAACACCGTCCACGGCTCACGGACGCGGGCCTTCTTTTCCGATACACCCACGCCAATCCGTTTGTGAGCTGCCCTTTGCCTAGCCTGGGTTGGCGACATGGTGCCCACCAATGATTTCCACTTGTGTCGCGGAACCTTTGCAGGGCAATCAAAATGATCAAGGTATCATTGAAACCACGATTCCCCACGTGCGGTAGTGGCTTTGGGTACTGGACAATCTCTTCCGCCATTCACGTTGTGGCTCAAGCCCCGACCCCAACAGGGGCTGTTCCAACCCAAGCCGGCGGTGGAGACGCAGAAAAAGGCCCACGGCGTTAATCCCCCCGTCAGAATGACAGATCCACACACACGGAGGAGCATTCAGGCAAATTCAGGCTTCTGTACCACATTTGAAAGTCATCAATCCCCGCCACGCGCGGGAAAGTCGCCACGCATGTAAAAGAGTCCTTTTGATCCGTAAAAGAGTCCTTTTGATCACCCCGACTCTACAGAAGAAACTCCCCAGGTCTAAGCAGAATCCCGGACCGATTTGCCCCACTCGAAAAGGTCTGCACTCATGGGTTTCCGCAAGGCGTTCGCCGGCACTACACTCATAACAAGACGAGTGACTTGAGTTTCACCTGGAGCA
This sequence comes from Symbiodinium pilosum, assembly GCA_905231905.1. Lineage (NCBI taxonomy): Eukaryota > Dinophyceae > Suessiales > Symbiodiniaceae > Symbiodinium > Symbiodinium pilosum. Next base: position 28,688 of record CAJNIZ010045160.1, on the reverse strand, counting down.
AGGGTACCAGATTCCTCGACTGCGAAAGCACCATTGAGTATAGGTTTGCCATGGGTGCTCCTCGATGGGCTCAACAATTCCTTCGTCAGACAAAACCTTCACTACCCTGTTCCATTCGGAAGGAGTACCATGCATGGAGGCAACGGGCAAAGGTTGGGGCCACAAGTGGGGTTCCAGCAATGTGAGAGAAGGATCGCACAACCATGACCTCACAACACCGCTTGCCACTGACAATGCATCCAAGGACCCGGCAACACGATTCTGGGGTAGTCCCCGGACGAGCTCGTCCAGGCGCAACGGCAACGCTTTCAGTTCAAAATCTCACCCCGCTCTGACGATTCAGTGGGACCACGACTGGCATGGACCATGACTTGCAAAGCAAGGCTTCTACCAAAGTCCCGATCAACAACTGAAAAAGCTCAGCTTGGCTTGAGGCTTGCCCCTGCCATCACAGGACTGCCGTCGCCACAGCGACGCCTGGTTCCCGGGGTTGAAAATCCTGTTGCTCTGTTAACCTTCTGTCCTGCCTGCACGAAGAATTCCAAGCCGCTCCGGCCTGCCGCAGCACTTGGCCCCCAGAGAGAGCATCATGACCACCCCTCTGTCCGACAAACGGCGATGGAAAAGGTTTGTTTGCAAAGGGGAAACTAACGTTAGGCTGCCAAGTTTGTTTCCGCAATAGAAACGTTTGTTTCGAAACCTGCCACAGGCGGAGAGGGAGAGGGAGGGCCCGGGGGGAAACAAACTAACTCAGAAACTCCGGAAATGTTTGGTTTTGAGTAGAAACTAACGTTGTCAGGAAGCATTTTTCCTTGGCAGAAAGTAACCTTTTCCGGCAACGTTTGTTTCCCGGGCAGAAACCAACCTTTTTCGAAAACGTTTGTTTCCCGGGCAAAAACCAACCTTTTCCGAAAACGTTTGTTTCTTGGGCAGAAACTAACCTTTTCCGGAAACTGTTGTTTCGGGGCAGAAACTAACCTTTTCCGGAAACGTTTGTTTTCGGGCAGAAACTAACGTTTTCCGAAACCTTTTGTTTTTGGCAGAAACTAACCATGTCCCGAAACGTTGGTTTTTGGGCACAAACAACGTTTTCAGGAAACGTTTGTTTCTGGACAGAAACTAAGGTTACTAAGGTTTTCGGGAAACTTCTTTTTACGGGGGCAAACTAAAAGTTTTCTGGAAACGTTAGTTTTCCTGGTTTAACTAACCTCAAGCCTGCACGCGCTACCCGCAGCCATTTAAGCCTCTTAGTTAGGCGATCAACATGTGTAGAAACTTGTACAGAGTAATAGAAGCTCTGCATAGTTTTTGTAAATTGTAGAAAGTAAATTACAGGGTGTGTACGTTTGTTGTGTGCGTTTTGGCGGGTATTAAAAAGGATTCGTCCCTGCGCGCCTTGCCATAGTTCCTGCATCAGCAGGTGATGAGCCCAAGCTGCCACCAGCACGCTTCTCAGGAATGAAAACAAGTGTTGAAGGGCAGGTTGCGCAAGGTCGTGCGGGCCAACCTTCAGTGATAGATCCTAGCGGTCAGTTCTTTTCTAGGGCCTGGCGGAGACTATAGCTCTACAGCGATGAGGTCAAGCGGAGAGCAAGGTGGTGATTTGAGCATGAACGCTTCGGCTGAAGGAACGCAGTATTACACTGGCGATCCAGGCGTTTTTGCTGGAGCCAGTTATATTTGCGCGAGCCACAGTGATAACGGCCCTTCTCTTGTGGCGAGTAGTGGTCCCCTGACCAGGGATAGACGTCAGTCACCTGATTATGGTTTTGTGAATTGTAGCGGCGGTCATGGCACAGGTGGGAATCCCTTGGCCAGGGAAAACCATTTACTCCATGGACCAGTGCTACCAGCCGTTGCGGCGACTATTATGGGACGAGACAAGCTGAAGGGGACGCCTGGAGGTTTCGACAAGGTCTGAACAGTAATACGGTGGAAAGTGGTACGCTGCACTTATCGGCGGTAGTCCACGATTTAGTGGACAACAAGTTCTGGCATCTAGTGGAAGCTACTGGGCGCGGCGCTGGAACAGTGCTGAGTCAAGATGATGAACGGGCAGTTCTGTTGCGTCATCTCAGCGTGGCCGAGAATGGCCCAATAATGTTATCCATGTTAGAGGACAGCAACTCTACGCACGACGACTGGACATCAGTGCTACGTCGTGTTGCGCCAAACGCGGATGTTGGGGAATTTGGCCAAGTTCCCACATCGACACCCAATCTGGGCCCAGGTGTGTTTCTGGACAGGATGTTGGTGTGAGGAGTGGTACGCGCACGCCCTTCTCAGGAAATTATCAAGTTAGGGCTGGAGAAGTTACAATGGGGGTAGAAAGGGGTGTTGTTAGCAACACAACCCCCAACCGTTCTGGTAATCCTGAACAATCCCTACGCCCCGTGTTGGCCAGTAGTGGCCGCGATGACTCTGGAGGAGTCTCACAAGTGTTAAGTCCTGAGGCACGCGCCGGTTTCTTGCAGGCTACGCAGTTTGAGTCGCAAAGGCTTCAGCAGGAAGAAATTGTTCAGTTGCTTGACCCAGGTCAGGCAGGCGGTGGTCCTGCTGGCAGTCATGTGCTTGTGAGCGGCGCAAATGTGTCCGGGCTTGGTTCTAGTGATCGAGCGCGAGGCTCTGCAGCCCCTGCCTTTTCTACCAGTGAGTTGTTAGGTAGAGGTCAAATGGGGGCTCGTAGTACGCTAAATCTTGAAAAGTTCAAATTATGGACTCAGATTAGAAATAATCCGGGGTCAGAGGAAGCGCTTAGAGCTTTGCAAGTCCAACAGATGCGTGAAAGGTTGCTCCATGTTGGAAAGTCAAGCTCTCCAAAAGGTGCCGAATTCTCAGTCTAGCACCTGAATGGCTTGCGACCGAAGTAAGGGCGAGACCCCGGGCCCATCCAAGCCAGCAATAAAAACTGACCAGGTAGTAAGGGGCGAACCTTCTTTAAGGGGAAATGCACTCTCCCTATCCTCTTTCCAGACCTGAGGGTGTAGTGCAACGTAGCTTACCAGATGGAGGCTTACCTTCACCTCCGAGTTGCCCATCGTCTCCTCACCAGAAGAAGAAGAGACGACGGCTGAAGGTGAAATCCCTACGCCAGTCGTGGAAGAAGAAAGTAATGATCCTGCATCCAACGCCATCCGGGCGGAGGAGCCTGCGAAAGAGTCAGTAGACAGCAAAGAAACGTCTGTAGGAAAGGTTCAAGAGCCGTCTATTGATCAAACAGGCTCAGCCTCTGTTGAAGCGTTGACGGAATGGATGACAGATCCCGATAAGCCCAGTTCATGGGAGGCACAAACGCTGGTTGCCGAAGAACCCATCAAAAGCGTGGCATTTCCAAAAGATCTGCGACCTGTTCAGGTCAGTTACTGACTTTCATGGTCAGTGGCTCACCAGTCATTTGCGGAGGGTGACTGGCTGGGAGAAGTTTGAGCACTTATGTGCTCAGGTTACTCAGCAACCTCCTGGATCACCAAATCCAACAGCTCCTCGTTCGGAAGCTACGCCGAGAGCCATGGCCCGAGCTCAGGATCAACCAGTTGTGTGAAGACCCCTGCAACCGGCAGTTCCATTAGTAGAAAGCCCTGACAGGCTGGCGGCCCAAGGCAGTCCTTCAGTTCAGTAGGGAGTCATGACAGGAAGTCAGACTCAAAATGCTGCAGGTTAGCTGCTGCAAGTAGTTCTATATCTGCTCCAGTGGCACAAGCAGATCCGCCTCAGGTCGCTAGTAATAACACTACTCCCTTTCCGCTGCGTGCAAAGTGAAACGAGCCGGATTTTGCGGCTGACCTTTCGGATCTGCACCACGACAAGTTGAAAGTGCGGTCAAGTCATGTAGGGGAGGTATGGTTTTTTCCCAAGGAAGGTTTTCATCTCTCGAATGTTTGAGGAGGGATGGTTGCTCAAGGTCCTGGAGCTCAAGTTACAATTGCCGTGGCAGTTGGGGATAGCCAGTATTTGGATGAAACAGGCAAAATACCTGCTTCAGATTCCGGAGCCGGCAGATCTAAGTGAAGAAGAGGCTTAAGATCCTCCAGACGAGTGGGTAGAACCGGTGATGGGTATCGGACAAATGTTAGACGCGACAGTGATTGAGACGCGTCAGAAATGCGTCTGGGTTAAGACTGCAGACAGAGTGCGGGGCCGCATTTATCCCGAACCCGGCACGTTAGCGCTTATCCAGGTTGACGATCCAGTTTCCGAAATGGAGGTTCTGGAAGTAAGGGATAAGTACGTGTTGTTGGACGGTTCCATGGCTGAGGCAGATAAAGAGGAACCCAGTGAACCCAAACCGGATGAGGAGGATGCTGAAGAACCATAGGACTTACCTTCCACACAGGTAGGCGATCTATAAGTCTCATTGAGCCTACTGATTACATGGAAGAATTGAAAATAGGGGATGAAATCGCGGAAGTAGAGGTGACAGGTTTCAGAGGTACTCACCCAATTTGTATAGGTCCTGATACCATTACTCATTACTCTGACCTCGCCATATCCTCCTAACAGCCCTGCAACAGATCAGTCATCCAGCGATCAGGCCAAACCCAAGGCAAGTTTTCCACCGCCGCCAGTTCCACTGGACACGCTCAGGCAACAGCACTTCTATAACACCAAGGGCAAACCAGTGTGCCAGCATTATAGCTCAGGCAAATGTAAATATGGGTGCAAGTGCAACTATCGACACCCTGATGGAGATTTCACGAACTCGATCCTAACGGAGATGCGCGTGGAGTCCGTACCATGGGACGGAAGATGCGCCCGTACTATCAAGACGGCTATTGTCGTTACAACCCTACGCATGCCTGGAGCTTCGAGGAGTCAAGTCCTCCCATGCCTGAGATGCGGCAATCAGGCGCTACTTCATCTCAGCCCAATAATCAGCCCTTTCAGGCTGAGTTATCATCAACTGCCGGGCAGGCAGCACGGAGTAGTCTACAAGCCACAACTCCATCCTTTACACCTGCTGCGCCCAGGAAGCTCCCAAGTCGGAACAGCAGGCGTGCCAGTCTAGTAATAGCAAGCCAGCCCCTTTAACCTCAGGTGAGTGGGCTCAAGCGGTAGTCTTACCTCAGACGCTGCCCAGCGCTCCTGCTAGTGGGACAGGTAGACGAGTGCTCTTAAATGCTAGGGAGCACGCACGCTCGATTGCAACATGTTCCCTGCCTGACTTGAAGTATGGTAAGGTTCCAGATGTTAACCCTCCGGGTACACACATGCCAAGTGCCTCATACGCTAGTATTCAGGCTGCTGCAGAGAAAGGAAGCACTCCGCCTCCAAGCACAAATCACTCCATTCGTGGCCAGCCTCGCGCCGAGGTCTGCCAGCGTGCCAATCGGCACATAGATTGCTATGCCCTGTTCCTTGTTGTTGGCGAATCGGTTGGCAAAATTTGAATGAAGTATATCGCTGACCCCAGGGCGGAAATGGTGACAATTAAGTGAACATCCTGTCTGCGATGGCGCAGCCCCCCAGGCAACAATCCTGATTTCGCAATCCAATTCAAGGAGCTCAATCCGGTCACACGCCATGCCCCGCCAACAGCCTCTGTCACTCTCTCCGTGGTGGAGATTGTGGTGCGCTGCAAATCCACGGCACTGTTGGAGTGTCCAGACATGCATCGTACAGCACGGCACGGGGACGAACCCAGCCCATGTACTTTGGCCCTTTTGCTACTTTGACATCAAAGATGTCTGGCGTCTTACAGATCACTTTCTTTGCTGCGCTGAATCCATCATCGTCCATGGATGGCTTCAACTTTGCTGACACAAACTCCACTTGCCCTTTAAGGTGCCCCAATTCCACAGCTCGTTCTCAATCGCAAGGGCTATGGCCCATGTTCGACTGTACGTCAATGTGTGGCCTTTGTCCTTCCATCCGCAGCTTGTCGTACGCAATTCGGTTCCCAGGTTGATCGCGGTGTACATGGCCATGAGTCCAAAGTTCGTAGTAGACGCTCTCCCAAAACTTGTTCTCACCGAGAATGTCATCTATTGGCGCATCCACCACGATCCACTTTGGTCTTGTAACACCCTTCAGGAACCTGCGACGAAGCCATATGGACAACTGTTTGCCGATGTGGTAAATTTCGTCACCTGCGAACATCCAATCCCTAAAGCCATATGCGCGCAAATGATGGCGCGCTCCATCGAGAAACGCGCATGATCTGGCCACACTTGGTTGCGTCAGACTAGCAATGAAATGTGGCTTTTCTCGATCGTCGAGGACCGTCGAGGTATTGGGTCATTCTTCTCGGTGTCCTCGCTTCTTTGGAGCATAGTTGCCATTTGCTCAATGACCCTGATACTTTTGGCGGTGCCCACACATGGAGGCACGCCTTTGACCCAATCAATGCCGCCTTCCGCCTTGATGAAGTCTTGGCTCAGGATACTCGAGAAACTGAGGCACCCGGCTCTTGAGGTTCTGCATGTTGTTGATCTTGTTTGACTTTGACTCCCGGGACGAACCCAGAGGAGGATCAGCATCATCGCCACCAAAATTCGGAGGATCACTCATAGAAGCTGTAGCGGGAACACTCTTCGAAGTTGGCGCTTTGGGAGCCGGGCGTTGCTTCTGCTTTGGTGCGACACCCGGAAAGAATGTGGGTTCTTCTTGGACAGTGGGCTATTCCTGAACAGTCTCCTGATCAGTTACCACCTCAATGTCCGTGTTGTCGCGGGCAGACTCTTCGGAATCCATGCCGACATCATCGGAAACTGCTCCACCCTTGGCTTCATCCGAGAGTGGAGGCTTCCCCCGCTTTGCATGTGAAGGAGCGCGTGGACCAGGGCTTCGCTCTATTTTTCGCGAAGGCCTTCACCGTCAGGGTAATTGACCCAACATATGGGACACCACATTCATAATCTCTCCCAAAGCTTCGCCCGCCTTTCTCTTCTTGGACGCGACTGCGCCTGCCTTGCCCTTGGCGGGCGGTGAATCAGTTGACATATCACCAGTTGCTTTGGTCTGGTCATCACCATCTGAGGATCTTGCGTGACAGAATCGCCTTGTTCATCCACAGGCGTAGCATCTGTACCAGCGACTAGCGCTGCCTCCGTGGGTTGCGCAATGCCTTCATCTTTATAAATATCCATCTTCGTCTCTTTGAGATCAGGAGGTCCTGTTTTCATGATCCTCCATGTGAGATTGTAACCCTCAAGAGTGATGACAATGGCTGGGAGACCCAAGACCAAAGCAAACGACTTGCGCATGGCAAGGACTTCAGGGGGCTGAGCGCCCTCCTTTGTAGCTTGGCAGTCTCGAGGCGGCCAGTCGTGGCAGCAAACGAACAAAGAGAATGTACCATCCCAGCGTAGTTTTCTTTGGGGTCTTCCCAACTTGAAAACTCATATGGGTAGAGCGTGGCAAAGTAGAGGAGAGCCAGACAAATTTCAACGGCATCATCGGCTCTTTCTTCGTTCACGCCTGGGCTGTCCCCAACCATTCTGACCCATTGCAGAATGTGTTTGAGCTGACTATAGACGGCGTTCCCGAGGTCGTGTCCGGCGATGACCCACGAGCACGCTCAGCGACGACCCCTTTCCATGTTTGTACATCTGAACTGCTGCGGCCGGCGGGCATCCGACGAAGCCCCAAAACGATAACGCTTTCCCTGTCTTAGTTCCCTGGACAGAAGAGTGGGCCGCGATCATCCATTCCATCACGTCAACGTCCGGGGAAGTAAGGCTGCCATCGATTGCTGAGTTAACCATGTCGTGACCGATCAAGGCCAGCACAATGCCACTCAATTCCCTTTGTTCACTCATCAGCTTATCATAGACGGTTGCCTCACCCGGGTTGTCGGCATCGGCGCCGTAGTCAAGATAGCGCATGCCTTGACAAAGCGCGCAACAGTTGACGCACTTTCCACAAGATCAGGCGACACATTTTGTGGCTTCCAGGGCTGGAAGACCCAAGACCCTTCGCTCTTGTGGCTGCATTTAGCGCAAATGCTGCCGTGGGACGCAGCCTCAGCGCCACTGATCCAAAACGACTGAGTGTGTGGAGTCGGCGTGGGCATCCTAGCGCCCAGCACCTTCCTCAGCAGAAATTTTGAATCTTTCTCCACGGCGGTCTTCGCCTTGCGGACCTCCTTCTCAACTGTCACGGCTCTGTCCGCTGGAAGCTCAGCGCCCCAGGCCGTGTCAACCGCCGCGCGTGCCCAAAGCAGATATTGCGTCCTGATCTCGGCAATCTTCGATGGGTCGAGGAGAAGGAAAGATACGGTCATAGTTCTCACCATCCACAGGCCCCACGCCGCATAGGCCTCAGGTGTAGTGGAGTGGAATCTTCAAAGGCGAACTTTTAGTGCCACGTAAGGTTGATGGCCCTGATCATCTCTCCTGCTCTGAGGACAGCATGTCAAATAACCTGGAGCCGATGGCATTGTCTTCGTTGTATTGCGCGTCGAACATGTGCACGAACTCATGCCACGAACTCTTTCGACAGCACGTCACTAGCAATCTCCGACAATGTAGTGTTGGGCACGTTGCCTTTGACATCAGTGAGAGTCAATCATACGTGCACCCTGCGGTTGATCACGTCATCGCTGGCGGCTGTATCCTTTCCCTTTACACCCTCTCGTCGCATCAATTTAGCGACCTCATGTAGCAGGTTGATGATTGTTCTGATGGGGTCGTTGTTTGCATAAACTCCGGAAGCCCCATACTGATCCATGATCAACACGTCGGACCAACCATTGCTTTCGCAGCAGCTCTGAAGCTTTCTCTTCTTGGAATTGGCAAGGTGAATGTCCATGACGGCGAGGGTGGGCTCACACTTCATCTCCTCGAAAGTAGGAACCTCTGGTAGATGGAGCCTCGCCACTCCCTCTTCTGGTTGGCCATTCGGATGTAGTCTGGGAACATGGACTCATCTATCGCCATGAGCGCCCAAGCAATCACCTCTGTGGGAAAGACCCTAGAGGCCCTAGATGTATTCCTCAAAGGGGCAATGTTCATTGCTGAGTCGTAAGCTTCCGTGAGCTTTGACGCTCCACAATCAGTAACCAATAAACTGCGCATGGGGGAGGCCAGTTCCTTCTCTGGACTTGCCAGGAGAGAGGAGAATGTCAAATGCCTCACACATCCCAAACCGCGGACGAACCAAGCGGTTACATTGGATCTTCTCGACAACAGATCTAAACGGAGTCAAGATGGTAGTGTCAACCATATAGCTGACATCTCCAGCAAGACCTTGTTTGACAACATTCACCTCGGTGACAACCTCAAGGTGAACCTTCACACTCTCACTGGTCCACTGGTGGCATCGCTCGACTTGCCGCGTAGCACACACTCTAACGGCACGATCTCATAGGAAATCACTTCTTCCTGAGGCTTCGTGCGAATGTTGGTGAACACACCCGAAGATGAGGCCGGTCCAGACGGTGCCGATGGCATCTGATTGGATGTGTCAGGGGGACTCATTGGAATGTCATCGAACGAATCTTGCCACATGCTGTAGAAGGCCACCGTGACGTTCTCGGTAGTTGTCCCGGCACCGGGAGGCTTGATGTCATGACCTCCCTTGTTCAGGAACTCTTTGACATACCGGATCGCCTGGTTTTAGATGCATCTGGCGACATGCACTGCGGTATGTTGCGGGCAATCAGCTGATCGGTCTGTGAAGGGAAAATGCGAAGGACCACTCGGCTTGTCATTTCTCCGCGCGTTGGACACATGTCAACAGGATCATGGAGATGCATTTTGCCAAACACTCCGCTGGCAGAGTCAACCTCATTGCGAATAACATTCCCATTTGCCTGAATCTGCTTGATCAAGGCGGAATATGCCACGGCGTACGTGCCAACCAAATCAATGGCAGTCAGTGCCGAAGCAGCTTGGAACGCACGCATTTCTATGGGAGAGGAGAACCACCCCAAATTGGTCTGCATCTCTTTCTCCAACAAGCTTCTGATCTTTGCAACATCATCGGGTTGGGACAATCCTCCTGGTCGAACCAAGGGATAGATTGTCTCCACATCAACTCTCCCACGCACGATGAGCAGCTGTACGCAATGGAAAACTGTATGTCCGTCGGCAAGGCAAATTTGGTCAGAGATGTCATCTTCTTCTGCGTCCCTGATTTTGCCCAGCATCAAGATTACGTCCTCCAAAGAGTACTCCTTGCTCCTCGTTGCTGATCCCAAAATTTTCCCTGCTCGGTGTAGTGTAGTGCATTTAAGAAGTGTCCCCACTCTGAATATTTGGAGCGCAAGTGCTCAAATGCATTGGGATTTGTCGCTCGTTGGGACATGCATGACGGAGGTGGTGTTCTTGATGCTCCCTTGGACCACGTACCCAGCAAGACTCACGGCATGACTCAAATATTGAATTACTAGTTAAACCTTTTGAGATTGGCTGAGAACGATCCAACCAGGTCCGCAATGTTGCCGTTTGCAGTGGCCCAACCATAGGGTCGCGGATGACCTCGTTCATTCTGTTCCAACATAACCTCATCCAGGCCAAATTCAAGTTCTCCATCTTTGCAAGTTCGGAATTGATAAGGCATTCGTAAATCAAGTTTGATCCACCTTCGATGTTCGTATATTGATTTGAGCCTTCACCCCCCATGGCCTTGGCACACCACGCGCCCATGAAGCGATTGCATTTGGCAGTGAAATTGCCGACGCGACCATCCCAGGACGCTTGCTCTATCGTTGCCGCTCCCCATCGGCCATCGACAATGTTGCGAAGTCCATCAGGGGCATCATTGGCATCATTGTAGAAATTGGGATCGGCAAGAGTAGCATCATTTTGATGATTGCAGAATACCACCGCTGGAAGGAGGATCAGCGGGGAGACCCCAGACTGAAGCCAATATCCTACCCAACTTGGAATCTCAATGAAGTCCCCAGTAGCGAGTCTGCATGTCTCCGTGCTTCAGGCACATGCACATTGTTTCATCACTGCACTCAAGCTGGTAATCTCATTGACAGAGAGGGGTAGCTTGGCCAGGTTGCCCCTGATCTTGAGGTTCGGCCCATGCCCCACTGGGCGCGGGACATGACGGACATGGTTGACCATGACTGTCTCACCCTGTCCTGTCGGGAGCATACATTCTGGATAACCCACATTCATATCAGCAGCAGGATGTAGCCACGGTGATTTGACCGGGACGAACCCAGAGGCCAGCACGCGCACAGGACCCGGGCCTAAACCTGGGGTCTCAATGGTATCTCTGCTGCAATCGTAGAGCTGCAATCACACTGTCGCGCTGCTAAGACAGACTTGCACAGGACTCATGATCTCATTACCGACATGAATGTGACTAAGCTGGTCATACGCCATGCCCATGAATCCATGATGTCACCTCAGTCAACCGAATGTTCACATTCCTAGTGCATCTGCAAGGTTTGCGCCGCCGCTGCCGGGACATAGAGATCATCCTAACAGCGCACGCGCAGGATTGCACATGTGTTGCGTCGTAACATTCATAATGCTCCATCACAACTCGCACATCCATCTCAGACGCAATCAAGCGCACCAAATCCTCTAGTCCAGTCACACATGACCTTCTGATACTGCAGCCGTTAGCATGGTTTTGACTGAAACATGAACTTTGTGGACAATCCTGCACTCTGATGCTAATGGAACGCAAAATCATCTTTTCAGACAAGTACTTTCCATCAGGCATGGGCTTGCCAAAGGCGCTTGAAAGACATCCCAAATCAAACTGGTGTTTAAGCCTCCCATCCGGATATCCTCCATAGTTGTAGACCAAATTTTATGGCCTCTCGAATCTACTCTACTCCCCACTCCGACCTAACCACAGGCGGCACACTTTTCTCACAGCGGTTGCAGTCTATTGGGGTGTGGTTTGAGCCTACGCGCAGCGGTGAAACATACTCTCAGTATTGGGCTACACAGGGACATGTACAGAAACGAAATGTTTGCTACGCCCTCTTCGACTTGCGTGGTGCTATTCATCCACCAATGTCGAATTTAACTGTACATGGGCTTCCTTCACTTCTAATCGTACATCAAATGTTCAAAGTTCCAAGATCATATCATCCAGACTTCATCATTCAAGGATCGATCATCATACCCGTCTTGGGCGGCTTGCGACGACTTGAACAGTCCAACGCAACTTGACTCACGCAGTCACATCCAAAGGCGTTAAGCAATAGAAACTTCTATCACCGGCCATTGATCGACTCCAAAGTCGCTTGAAACTTGACCTGTCCTGGGCCTTGCCCACTTTGCGTCGCTGATAATTTGTAAAGCCGTTACGCCAAACGGACAATCATAATCAACAACTCAAACGATCTTGCCATAGATGAATCATGACCTCTTAAACCAAACTACCTAAAACAACAAACTACTGCGGCTCACTTTTTCTCGCGCACGCGGTGTAGGTTGCATCCCGCATAACCAACAGTCGAATTAATGCAACGCGTCTTCGAGCTTGCGTTGTCCTACTCATCTTCGGACTCACCTTTTCTTGTAGCCTTCTCCAAAGAACTACAGTGAAACTTGCAAACTACTGTTGCGCTTAAACAGCTCTCAGGCATAAAGGATCGAATGCTTAGATCCTGCTTTCAGCTCAAAAAGTCAATTAGAAATCTGCTGAAGTGCGTGATGACACGTCTGTTGCGTCATAACCTTCGAATCAACTTCTTCAACTACTCATAGCCATCATCCTCATGGCTTCGAATCTTGAGGACGGTTTATCCTCTTCTACTCACGCTTCTTCTTTTCCTTCTTTTCGGCCTTCTTTGCCTTTTTCTCTTCTTCCTTTCGCTTGATCTTGTCCGCCTTTCTTGCAGCCTTACGCTGCTCTTTCTGCTTCAACGTTTCGTCTTCCTTTGCTTTCTCTTCTTCAGGAGCATTCCTATCTTGAGGTTTGGGTCGTACTGAAGTCCTGATAGCTTCTCACACTCAGAGACTAACTTCTCAAAGGTCAAGACATAATCGTAGAGGCTAGCACCTTTTGACATAGGTGGAAAACCAACTAAGGCTTGGGCCATAGCAAGACTTCTGCTCCTACTCGTAGGCTGCAACTCCGACACCAATCAGGCTTTCCCGCCCCAGCACTTAGAGTTGCGGGGGAAGTATCGGGGTTTGAGTGTGAATAAAATACGGGACACCATCCTCACACACAGAAGGAAGCCTCTTACACGACAGATCATTTGTATAGCGAGACAACTCAAGAGCCTGTTGGGGACCGCAAGAACTCAGGAGTCACTATGTTGATAAGTGACGCAACAGACTTCCATTTTCTTCCATCATCATGCCCCTTTGTGTAGATATCAGCTGCCATCTTGCCCGTGATCTCATAGACCAAAGCAATGTGATCAGCCTGGAATACCTCATGTAACCAAGCAACGGAGACGCCATGAGTCCTTTCAATCTATCGCATGGTGGGGTTCCGGCCGCTCCTAGCCACAGAAATCCTCACTTGATTATCTTCATAAAGACATAAGTTAGCTTTCTCAGAAGACAAGATATCCCATATATCCATAGCAAGCAAACCGATTGCGCGAACAGCCGTGTCCACAGAAACAATCTCAGCCTCAGGGGTACTGTGACTCACACATCCTTGTCTCTTGCTTACACCGGCAAGGGGACAGCCAGTATGAGGACCCTGCAGATTTTATCATCAAAATTGCTACCATTGAGCACCTGACGCATCAGAGGGCCATCTTCCATATTTAAGTTGGTTCAGGAGAGCCTCCAGCTCCTCCCTTTCTCCAGACTCTTGTCCAGTACGTTGCCCAGCAGATTGCGCAACTCCACTTGACACTGGATCACTAGGTCCACACAATCGTGGACTACCCATACACGGGTTGCCACAGGTTTGTGGAACCATCCCACAATATTTCTAAATAACTCTGCGCGACCATGTGGGCGTCCCCTTCGGCGTGCCTAGTCCCTACGGGATTGGCAATGCTCGCCGGTGGCGCCACTCCCCTAAGTTGGAGATAATCCCTCGCCAGGGGAGAATCACTATAAGTCGGCCACAATTCGTGAGGCCACTGGCACCTGCCCGCCCCTGATGACTACGTCTCATTGAGAAGCGCAGAAGCAACGGCTTGGGCTCCTAAGCTGCTGGCGGCAATCATCCTCGGCGCTCGCGGCTGCCGATGTGGTATCCGTCTTTTCTTAGATCGGACGCGTCTTCGGAGCTTCAGGCGTATCAGCGTCCTGAACTCCCAACTGTGAAATGAGGCTGGGTCACCACTGTACATGGTCTCCAGACGAGCACCAGAAGCTCCAGTCCTGGGCTGGTACCGAAGTCCAGCTACAGACATGGCACGAGATGAGCAGTAGTCTACAGTAAGCTAGGGGGCAAATTACTGGGTCACCCTACCGGACACAGGTGCTGCCACCTGCTCCGCTACCAGTATTGGTGATAATAGGGATAGTTACGGATTACTGCAAAGCACTTTTGGCACTGACATCAGGGAGACATTCACATGTAAATCTGTCATTGACCAAAGAAATCCTGTCGGCAACAATGGGTTCTCTGAGATTCCTAGGAACGTGGCACAGATAGGTCCACATCTTTGAAGTCGACTAAGGGCCAGGCAAGATGTTCCCTCCTCCAATTTTCTCCTGAAGTCGTGACGTATCCTGCGAAGACACCCGCGACGGTGTCCGGACCAAACTTAGCACTCAGCTTCCTTGACGACGTAGGCTTGAAGCTCAAATTCCTCACCAAATGTGAGTTCCCAAGGGGACTGACCATTGACCTTTTTAGTATTGTGAAGGAGAGTGTAACAGTTCAATGCCATCTCGCAGTAATGGACGGAATTATCGAAGGGGATCTCCAGGGCGTCGTTCGCAGCTTTCTCAAATTCCTCAGCATTATCGCCACACAAGAGCTTTGATCTTACGATCACGCATGAACAACCTCAAGGAGTTCCGAACATTGACTTCAGATCTGGAATCAACAGGACATGCTCCTATGAAGTTAGTGTATATGTACTTCACAGTAAGCATCTTCATCACGAAGTCGTCCTCCATATGATCTCTAGAAAGACGAAATCCAACGTAACTACATCTCCACTCTGTCAATTCTCTCTGAAAGCCTCTTTCATAGTGTAAACATGTCTCATCTTACCCCTGCCGCAGGCCGGGCAATAAGGATTCTTGAAACGATGAGATATCAAGCACGCCATCGAAGTGGCTTCTTCCTTAAGCTTGCGTTTGGGGATCTTGAGGGGGGCGCCATTGTTCTCATCCACAAGTATGACCCCCTCACCATCGTCAACGACCTCGCCCTCGTCCACTTGCTCACCTTGTCCTCAGGCCTTCGATTTTCGGCCGGTTTATCCGAGACCGATTTCCCGAACTTGGGATGATCTCCAGCTATCTCACGGATAGCTGCCTCGATCATGTCATCAACGCTACCTTTGGATTCAGCCGGCGTGACTGGCTGAGTTTCTTGCCCAGCAACGTCTCGCGTGTGTTCCAATAGACAAGGGATAGACATTTCATGAGTGTGATCAACGGGCCGGCATCTTGGATCCCCGGAGATGTGGTAGGCGATTTCTGAAGGGGATTCCGTTGTTGAGGAGAAGAGCGACGACAATGACCATGAGGGGCATCAGTGGGTTATGGACACAGGATGTGGTTCGGATCTCATCTCCAAGCCGAAAGTAGAGGATCATAAGATGAGAAGATCAAAGGCAAAGTATCCTATTCAGTTCCAAACCGCTAATGGCAACGCCAAATGCATAGAAGTGGTCACCACAAACATTGTGGAGTTTGATGAGAGTGTGGAACCGAATGTGCTTCCTGACACACCCTCAGGGCTGTCTATCGGTAGAAGATGTATGCGTGAGGGATACCATTTTGTTTGGTTGTCAGGGAAGCATCCCTATCTCATCACTCCGAGCGGCAAATTGGTGGCATTGGCGGTAGAAGACGACACCAACGCCATGACAGTCTGACCCCTTTGAACTCCTCCATGACGATATCACTAGTGACGCAACCCTTCTTCCTGTTGCACTGAATGACCCAAGTCATTCCCGGTCCTGCTCACGCCTTCTTCGGCTTGAAGCGTCTCTTGTTGGCAACCTCGCATAAGAGATCACCTGCGCATCTCGCAGCCTCAGAATGCGCCTGAACACTTTATGCTTATTGGTGAGAAAGATCTTCTCATCACATAGCCGTGGGTTGGAATGTCTTTGATATGGATCCTTCACTTTCCTCCATCCTGTGCCCTCTCTGACTTCAATGACATATGGCTTAATGTACGTAGTGTCTGAAAACCTCACTCGGACTTGCGTGAGTAGGGACACTTGTCCCCCCTCTTGCAATTTCCCTTCTGGAAATCGTGGCACACCTTGTCCTTTCGGGGAAGCACTGCTGGATTTCAGGGGGCCATTCTTCTCAGCCTTCTCGCGCAACTTGGTGTCGTCTGAAAAGTGGCACTCCTTCCCCTTCTGGCAGTCACGCTTGACTAAGTAGAAGTAACATGTCCGCTTACCTCCAGCTGCGGGAGATTCTGCTCTCAATCCTTGGCCATTTCCCTTGGGGTGAGGGCGCGCTTTCGCCTTGGCCTCGGGGACAACCGGCACTCCGGGCTTGTCGGCATTTTCTTCGTCTTTCTTTTCTTTTTCTTTCCTTTCTTTCTCTTTCTTTTCTTTCTCCTTCTTTTCTTTCTCCTTCTTTTCCTTGTCCTTCTTTTCCTTCTCCTTCTTTTCCTTCTACTGCCTCTTCTTATCTTTCTTGGCCTTTTCCTTTTCTGCTTTCGTTGCCAGAGCTCCGGGCTTTGAGGGATTGGTGATCTCACCCCTTTTTTTTTATTTTTCCGCCAAATTCTTTTATCCAACTTGATACGCTTCACAATGAAACTCATCAGCAAATCATACGTTTTGCGGTAGTCGGAGTCAGGCAACTGGTCATACAGTACAAGGGAAGGTCAAACCTCATGATCGTGGAATCTCTATCCTGTTTGTACAAGATGTCCCTCAATGTTCGCTTTGGAGGAGTGTCTTCTACGCGCATACCCTCAAGAATAGCACGCCAACGATTGTAGAAATCATATATCTTCTCATCGCCTGGATACTTGAGGTGGATTAGATTGTCAATGGGATACATCACTTCTGCATTGTCACTTGATCGGAAGTTCTCGAACATGATTGCGATCACCTCCCTGCCTGACATGATCCTGGCATGCTTGGCACGGTGACGTTGCAGCTTCTCCACCTCAATCCTGACAGCACGCGCTGTCTTCAACACGCAAGTCAAGGCTGAGCACATCTTGACGTCAACAGCGCCATGCTCCTTCTTCACGTTACACTGGCACAAATACCTTCTCGGCTTCCTTACATGTGACTTTGTCCTTCTTTTTGTTTTCCTATTCTTTTTCTTGTCACTATCCTCGGATGAAAATCATGAACGATCACTGGGACTAGACGAAGAGGACGATGAGCTGGATGAGGTAGAGGATGATGAAGGATCTGAGTCCGGATCACCGCCCGGATTTCCTTTCAACCAATTCGGACCGCACTGCCTCAGAGCTAACAACTGTCCCTCCATGAAATTCTGATCACGGACTAAGTCTCTCTGCTCCAAACCAGCAATAACAGATGTCTTTTCTTGCATGTCACCTTGGTACTTCATGTTCATATGTTGCGCTTGAAGCTCCGAAATTGCTCTCCAGCGGTCCAACTGTTTGATTCTTTCAGCTGATCCTCTACACTGTTGTTCTTCTGCTTCAAGATGTGATCTAAGACCAGCTATATCCGCGAATGCCTGGTTCTGGAGTTCTATGTAAGCTTCCGTTTCAGCTTTCAGCAATGACATAGCCAAGCCAGCGTCCCCAATACTTCGACTGGTATGCAGATCAGAATCATCAGTCTCTTCTACATTTGCAGAAGCTTCCTTCCTCGACCAATCTAGAACCACTCCTTTCTTGGGAACGCTGAGTAGCCTCAGGACTCGACTTGGCTTTTTTGTACGACCGATGTCTTGCGTCTCGGAGAGGTACCCCCATGTCTAGACGACGAGGAGATCTCCCTGATAGCACCACTCACCAGTAGGGACCTCGGCCGCCTGGATGACCCAGCGGCACCGCTCTCCCTAGAGGTGGGAGTTGAGCAGGAGCCGCAGGCGCCTCCTCTGCAGTGTTGCTCATAGGATGACGGAAGATCGCTGTCTGATTTGTACTGGCAGATCCTGAGCTACCTTCAGTTGACAGCATTCTTGACCACGCTTGCAGTCTTACGGCTGCTAACCTGTAAAAGGGTGACTGGCCAATAGTGTAACAAATACACACCAGTGATAACCCTTGCTTTGCACTTCTCTCTTTTGGCTCGGCAACCTCAAAGCTGCGCATAGTCAGTTGCGCAGGTCAATCGTAAAGGGGATAGGTAACCTATTTTTCCCACTGCTTAATAGCTATTGAGCCAAATAACAATCGACCATAGACAAACCATTGAAATACTGCCTCAGTTGCAAGCCTGTGAGTAAGGGTAATTGCGTAGAGTTTTACATGTGCCGCCTCTCATACCTTTGCTGCACCATGGGCCTCGGTTGAGCGAAGGCTGCGTATCGTAGTCTGGACGAGTATATTATCCTGGAGGCTTTGGATGATGATTCTAAGCCACTGGGGTATGCCAGAAGCAAGTTGACTCATCTTTATCCCATCATCTGGATGAGCCGGGGGACTACCTCCAACGTACACCCACCATTTGCGCAGGAAGGCTGTGAGCACTTGTGCTTGGAAGGAGAGCCGGCGTACAGCTCACGTTCAGACGTGGCCCCTATCCCAAACGAGGATGCGCAATCTTTGCTGCAGAACTGGGGTTACGGTGGCTTTATTGGACTTGAGGTCTGAGAGGCGTCATGGAGCGGGAACCCTGCAAAGAAGAAATCCCGGAAGCCAAAAGCTGAGCCCCCACAAGATGACGTGGGACCCTATGCCCCAGACTTGGACGACCACGCCGCTGCTGAGGATCAAGGTGGAGGTGCCTTCCGTTCTGCACGCCCTCGTGGGTCAGTGGCCTAGGCTCTTGAGGCACGGCCACCTCAAGGGCCTTCTGGCCAACACCAGGTCACCCCAATGGCTGCTACCCTGTCCCTGGAGACAAACAGCTGCACATCAAAGGGCGTGATAGTGGGCGAGTCCACAACATGCTCAAGTTCCATGCAGTATGCACACCTGCTGATTTCACATGTTACCATGCGCAACCCATGCAAGAACAAGAATCAAATAACAGCATGTTGACAATCTTCATGACCTGTATCTTAAGGGGAATAACTCAACAGCGTTGCTTACTCCCGTCATAGACTCTTTTGGTTAATGGATTATTTATCTATGTCATGCGAAACACACTCGCAGGGTGCGAGTTTCCTTGATTAATATTGTAGTCTACCTGCGGTTGCGTTGGACTCAACCCTCCAGAAAAGGTGCTCAGTCAGATCCATGTCAGAACGAAATTGAAAACATTCTGCTCGGCTTCCTGCAAGCTTGTCGTCATAGTCTCCGCCTCTGCAGATGTACCTTGTAGCGGCACAATCTGTCCAGCCATCCAGTGCGCAGATGCGTGGCTTGCATGGGAGCACTCTCCAGGGTCGAGCTTCATGCCGATGAACGGTCGGTGCAGTGGAGGCCTTGCTTTTTCTTCGAGATTGGAATGTTTGTGCTTTCGTTTTCGTGCTCTGCTTGGGCTTTCGCAGCCGATCTTTGGGCAGCTTCTCCAATGTACAAATCTCATCGTAATCAGGGTCGTACCAAGTCTCCTGCTCAGAACAATAGGTCAAAAGAATGCCAAGCAGACTACACAGATTTTTGGGCCATACGTTCCTTCCCAGCATCGTGGTACTCCCATTCTCGGATGGCTCGCAGCCTCAAGTGAGAAGTTCGGGAATAGGCTGGGCAGTCTGGATGTGGAACTGAGCTTAGCATGGAGCAGAAGCCGCTTGAACTCAATGCTGCAGCCCTGGCAGGTCTGGTGCTGTTTGCCAAGCCAACAACTGTCTGGACGACCTTGAAGAGAGGCATATTGAGAACGAGGCCATCATCGAGGGCCCAAGCCTGTTAATTTTCTCAGCTTCTAAGTCCTCCCTGCCTCGCAGGAAGCTGTCCGGCTGTCCGGCCTCACCGGTCCAGGCTTCCCGCCGCCGGGGTCGCCGTGCCACAGAGCCAGTGGCTGATGAGCCTTCGTCCTCATCTTTGGAACGTGCAGCTGGCACAGGCTCGACCTCACAAGGAGCCCAAGGCTCCAGGCCCCAGGCCCCGCATATCTCCATCCCTAAAGACACAACTTGACTTGGCCGGTGCCGAAGGAGTCGACGCATTTCTTGTGATCTGTCCTTGTGCCGATTTCGGCTTCGGAAGGCCACTCCCACCTGCAGACCCTGAGAACCTTTGCATGCTAAAACCCAAGAATGAACGCAGAGATCTAACGGGCAAAGAAGAATACCCGTATGCCCACCGGCATATGCCAAAAAGCAATGATGACGAGAACTGGTCTCTGAATTGATCATGTGGAGGCTTTCTTCACACCTCCAGGGCGCAGCAATACCAAATGAAAGCAAGTGATAAGCTTGCAGTACTTTTACTGCTGCCGTTGCAGGTACGATCCTCACTCCGCCTCGTCAGCGCTCGGTACCGGCTTGTTTTCAAGCAGAGGTTCCGCTCACACATCCGTCGGACCAGAAGATGATGTGAATTTGTGGACTCAAATTCTCTGTTTACGAGGCTTGTTACGCTTGCTTCGACGAGTCGAAGCTGCCAAGAAGACAAGAGGCCCAGAAGTGATAAGGCTCACACAAGCTTGGCACTGACCAGAAGAGCAAACCAGGAAGTGAAGGAACACACAAGTCAATTACTAGACCTTTTAGTTACTTGATGATCCGGCAACAGCAGAGGAGTCGTGTTGCCTGGGAGACCTGGCAGATAATTTGGGACTGGCTTCCTAAGACAGCGGAGAAAGTGGCACTGTTCGAGGACGAACAGAAGTGCGATCCACTTAAGAATCGCCATCTGAAATCCTCTCAGGCATAAACGAAGCTTACAAGACAACGCTCAGGCCTAGCATGCAAAGGGCCAGAGATTCTTCCACGCAAGTTCTTTTTTGTGTCAAACTCGAAAAATTCTGTACGCCGAGGCTGGCACCCGAGCAGGGCGCACCTAAAAACCCTTTAAAAACGCTCCTTTCTGATATTCACATCTCTCAGTCTCTCACTTGTCATGACCTGCTTGCGACTGTTGATAGGCTTCGCACAACATCATCTCCGGTAGCAGACGCAGAATCGCCAGGCTTGACTTCCTCCTTGCTTCAGGATGCATGGCACAAAGACGTCAACTGGCTGTCTCTTGGCCTCACCACTCATGGCTTCAGAGCATATTTGCCCCGATGTTTTGTATGAACCATTGACGTGTAAACGAGACAGAGAGCCTACATGTAACAGCATCATTGGTAGTCTTCCAAGGCTTGTTGGCTGCAAGAATTCTGTGCGTGTCACCAATGTTTCCTTTCCTAAAATGTGAGAGGTCAGACTGAGACTTGAGCCAAGCCCCACATACTGAAATCCTGCACAAACATGCGGTTTCCCAACGAAAGCTGTTCTGTCGTATTTCCTGTCCTTTCAGAGAACGGTCTTGGTTGCGAGGGAACACATCATTGCTGTCTGACGTCGTTCACGTCTGAATGTGCGAAATCCCGTTAGTGGTCGATGTTGCGTCTCCGCCGCGCACGAGCTCGCATGTCCTCCAAGAGAACATTCCTGGTCGCAAGAGAACACATCATTCTTGTTTGACGCTGTGCACGTCTACATGTGCAAAATCGCGGCTGAGATCGATGTTTTGTCTCCGCCACACACGAGCAGAAGAAGGCTTTTCAGGGAACCCTACGACCGAACCCATCATGAACAACCACATGAGTCCAAGCACGTCCCCACTGAAGACAAACAGTTTTCTCACATGGCCATGTCCTACATAACTGAAGAACTGAAGCGCCATCACGCACTTACAGGTCCCCCTCAACCCTGCATGATGTCACAGCAGTTGCTCGCAAGCTTTTTGTCGGCAGCATGGCAGCAATTAGTGCAAGAGTGTGCAAGCTTTTTTCTGGCTTGGGACTCTGCTTGCAGAGCACGGTGCTGTTGGAGCTAACGTAGAGCGAACATCTCAGCATCAGGGCGCCCTTCAGCTGAACGCTTCTTATCGCCGAATCGTGTCTCAGCGCTTTCTTGCTGAGGACTGCACCCGAGACTGGCAGCAGGTGGCTGCAAAGTGACTGCCCCGGCGGGCCTTGCATCATATCACCCTTTCCCTTGTCCTTGAGCCGCTTGCAATCCGGCCGAGGCCTGTTTTCAAGCTGGAGGAAAGTGTCAAGATGTGCCGACAGCGTCAACTGACGCCTTGGAGCCAGCGGGGCTTGGGCAGTTCTATCTGTGCGAGGGCACATACAAACTGAAATTGAACATCATATTGGTGAGGCTTCATACTTTGAGCTACTGCGGCGAATGGCGTGTCGGCTACAAAGGCTACGTAGCGGGAGATGCGCTGAAACGGCCGGCAGCAATGTTGTGCACACTAGTGGATGCAGCCCATGCCTTTACGAGCATGCTAGACTCGTGCGGTGACCTGCTCCCAGCCGCTTCCCAAGTCTGTTGGGCAGGCTGGGAATGCAATCCTCTGTTGGCTTCTGCCTTACCAACAGCACATACAATCTGTGAGCAA
Source organism: Symbiodinium pilosum (assembly GCA_905231905.1). Taxonomy (NCBI): domain Eukaryota; class Dinophyceae; order Suessiales; family Symbiodiniaceae; genus Symbiodinium; species Symbiodinium pilosum. The sequence goes on along the minus strand of CAJNIZ010045160.1, from coordinate 6,056 downwards.
CGTGAATCACCTTCTGTAGCAGTTGATGCTCAATGTGCGCTATTCAAGGCTGCTTCTGGACCTGAAGGCTGTGGCAGCGGCCACTGCGGCTGCTTGGACTCCAATGTAGGAAAGCACCGACACCTGGCACACTGCCAAGACACTGCCAGGACACCGGCGCAGTAGTTGGGCCGTCCTCTGCCAGGTCAGCAAGGTCTCCTAGCCCGCGTACCCTCACACCGGCACAGCTGTCATGCGGAACATGACAAGAACATTTGCCTAGGTCTTGGGCCCTGGGGCTGGGGTCTGGGCCTCACAGATCTTAAGTCTGCGGGGCTCACCAGCACGCACGAGAGCAGACAAGCGCATGGAGCTCCCACGTGGCCCCCAAAGCATCGCAGTGCAGGAACACGCGAGGTAGCCTATGGAAGACCGTGCAGGCAGTCAGGACAGTCAGGAATTATCAGCTAGCGATATGTGCGGTGCAACGAGTGGAAAAGACTCAGAAGCTCGAGTCCTCATGCTACGGCTACTGAAGCTGAAGCTGAGCTGAAGCTGAGGCTCGGAGGCTGAGCTTGCGAGCCTGGGGAGCCTGGGGAGCCTGGGGAGCCTGTGGCAGATGTGCCCGTGCAGCTCGAAGGCCGCGCAGGCCGCCCAGCTGCAGCAGCGAAGCGCGAGCTAACAACGGTAACAACGGTAACTGCGGTAACTGCGATGCAGATGGGCTAATGGCCCGCCAGCCGCTGGAGCGGCATCTTGCGCAGGCGCTGGGCTACTGAAGAAAAAGGAGCTAAAAAAAATGTGTAAGAGTACCTGCTGGCAAAATGGCTGTGTGGGAGCTGCAGAGGGCAAGGGCAGCAAGGGCAGCAAGGGCAACGCGGGCAACGCGGGCAACGCGGGCAACGCACATGCGCATGGGTTTAAAACTGAGCCTCGAGATCCTTGCAGGCCGCATTGCAGGCCGCCTTGCAGGCCTTGCGAGCCGCCGCGCGAGTCTCAAGGCTGCGAAAGGTGCCGTGGGCCTCGCAGCCCTTGCTCACCCGGCTCTCCTTTCTCACACTTTCTCATACATGCACGAGCATCCACATCCCAGGCATCTCAAAACTTAAAGCCTTGTGAGCGCAAGTCACAGCATGAAGCTCTCGAAGCTGAATCGTTTGAAGCGTTCTTGGCATAGGTCCTAGGTGGAGGTTAAACGCCTCCAGCGCCACTGGCGCCGTTGTCGCCAGCACATGGCTGCTCCGGTCATTGCACGTGCGTGCGAGAAGGCTTTGAGAACCACCAGCCAGCAGGGCCAGCAAGGCATGCAGGGCAAGCAGCATGAGGACAATCCTCCAGCACTAAGCCGGGTTCAGCCAGTCACCATTCGCTTGAGCCGCTGAGCGCTTCGGCTTACAAACTGTCGGCATCAAGAAGCTCTAGTGGCTTTACTATAAAAAGGTGCATCACGTGCCCACTTCAGTGCACCATTTAGCGAATGACTATAAGGTTTACTGTGCTGACAGTCGAGCAGGTTTGTACAGGACCTGCCGCTTGGCTGAGCTCGAGTTTACCGCCCAACAATTTGGGATGAGCGCACCGGGTTGCGCCGGGAGAGCCGGGGGAGACACAGACCTGTACAACCTGGAACAGGCAAACGTGGCACACGCGCCAGAGGCACCAGATGAAGAGCAGCCCCGAGCCCCCCGTTCAGGGACCTCTTTCCTGGCCCAGGCACCTTGCTTCAGGGCTCAAAAGCCAACAGCTCTTCGCCTCAGGATCTCATGCAGGGTTGGGGCTGGGGGTCAACGCATCAACTTCCGCATGTGCAGTGCGGGCAGCTCAAATGCTGCATGCTGCGCAGAACCCTTTTGGAAGGCAAGGCGCGCAGGGTGCGCACGCAGTTGAGAGGCAGTCCACTTGCGGCACGCTATCAGCACCTCTGGGTCTGAGGCACTGGGTTCGGGGCCCTTGCCGGCCAGGCACAGTGAGGGGCTTGCAGCAGTCGAAGACGGCCGTGTGGAAGCATGGGCCCAAGGAGTCGGATCATGGCCCGACTCAGATTCATGTGAACAGTTTGCACTATGCTCGCACGCTCGAAAATGCTGGTGCTAATCTTTCAGCTGTAGCGAGAGAACGCAGGATGCGCAAGCTGCGCAGGGAATGTCGCTCAAATTGTCAACAGGCCGCTTGCGCAGGGAGATGCCAAAATGGTAATCACTTGAAAGTTTTCAGCAGGTGGTGTGAGCAGCTCTTGGCAAGTGATTTCTGCCTTCAGCGCGGTGAGGGAGCTGCAGTAGCTGATGCAGGGGCTTGCAAAACGGAAGGATCAAGTCCATGCTCAGACCGCAATGGCTATTGGGTGGCCAGGCCAGGAACTCCTGCGCCTGTCCACCTCGCGTTCTGCCTGTGTTGCCCACACGGTCAGGTCATGGTGGCTTCCGCAGTCAAGCCAAATCTGTCAGGTCCTTTCGCTCACTTACTCGAACGCTGGCCAGAACCGTTTGAATCACTTGGATGCTAGAATGAGTGCGGACCTTGCAGCTAGCGATAGCTAGTCCAACGCCTGCTACACTTTGGCTTTGGCGCGCGTTTCTTTGTCAGTGTGCCTGTGCACCCAAATTGCCGTGGGCACAGCGCAGCGACTTAGCAATGCCGGACCTTGGCAGGTCGAAAAGGTCGCAGGTCAGCAGGTTTTGGCCACCTGAACAAGCGTAACGTCCATCATGTCCATCTGCAGATGCACAGGCACAGTCCCCTGCCCACCCAAGAGTTGCCTCGAACACCAACCCTGGACAAACTGAGCCATTGCAGGCCCAACACACTTGCTTGCACACCTTGCACACCTCGGATCCAAAATTCTGCATCTGACTGGCACTAGGACCACTGCAAAAGCATTTCGCGATGCATTTCGCGATGCCTCGCGAGCGTCTATTTTCGACGACTTCCCTGCACAAGGGTGGCTTTTGTGTGCCTGGTGCCAGGATGGAGCACAGTATAACACATCATGGGAGCCTCAAGAATGTTTTTGAATCAGCGTGTCCATAGCAGCGTTCACCAGCACAAGCCCCTGCACTGCCTGCACTGTACAGAGTCGAGCTGAGCTCCCTGCATAGCAGTCAAGCGGATCTATTTAATCTATTCGTGCCGTTAAAGAAGGAAGAGGCTGCGCCGGTTTGAAAAAAAATGAGGAGCTGTCGTGGAAACATGCAAATCTTACACCGAAAAAATCCCAAGCTACAGCTGACTTGCCCAGCCTCAGACAGAATCGCTTCCCGGAAAGAGTCAGGGAGCTGGAAACAGTGGAAGCAGTGGAGGCGGTGGAGGCAGTGGGATGCTGCAGGAGAAGGGGTGCTGTCAGAACTGCAGGGGCCGGCTTCAAGAAGCCCACAATACAGGAGCCCACGCTTCAGGAGTTAGTTTTTGACAGTGTTCTTTCGCTCTTCGTGCTGGTGTCGGTGTGCCGCTTGTGCTCTTGCAGCGAAGCCGTCCGCTAAACTACAAGACCTCCCAAACCCCTGCCCTATGCATGAGAGTTTGGACGCTGCACTCCAAGGCCAACACCTGGGGAAGCTCAAGTCCAGACCCTTCCATGGCTAGTTCGGCAAGCTTGATTACTGCCGCAGGGCCAGACTTTTTGGGGGGAGGCGCAGCAGCTCTACGCGGCTTGGCATTCAGAGCCTCCAGGGCCTCCAGAGCCTGTCCGAGTCCAGCTTTTTTGGGACAAGCCTGTGCCAGCACCTCTATAGCCTCTTCATACTCTCAAGTTCTGATGCGATTGTGGCAGATTCCTGCCGCGAGAGAAGCTGAAGATCGGGGAGCCTGGCAGTGGGAGTGGGGCGCTATTGCATTTTCGTCGCTCCCTCAACAAGCACAGCTTCTGAAAGATGTATGGCATTTGCACGCAGATTTGAGCGTGAAAATGATCTGCTTGCTGAGGTCCGCACGCCCCAGCTGTGTCCAAGCGTACCGCAGAAGTTTGTACTGAAATGAAAGTGGGAGACAGCTGGCAACAGGTCTTCCCGTCCTTCTGCAACATCACCGCTCCATGAGACGGTGGATTGCTTCACTTTGCGCGCCTGGTAATGGTGTAGAGGGCCGCAGGGGCCCTAGGGACTTAAGACTTACCAAACAAAAGTGCACAGGCAGCCTGCCGAAAACTCATGAGCCTTTGGGAATTCTGCTGTCAGCCACGAGATTGGCTGCTGCCTGAAACGCAGCGTGTGGTGAGAAGGCGCATCGACATATGCGGAGACTTCCTAAGCAAGGCCTTTAGCTTTGCAAGCTCCAAGCAACCCCAAAGGCAACATGCGCATGCAGAGCAGCATGCAGAGACAGAGCTGTAGTGCCAGGAAATCGAAACCACGCGGCAGAAGGTGCGCCAGCGGGTGCAGGCCGTGGTCTCTAGAAACCAGGCCCAGCCGGGCTGGGAGCCGGCCGGGGAGCCGGGAGAGCGGAGGTGCGGCCGCGGCAGATGGGATGGCAAGGACAAGGTGCCGAGCCTTCGAAAAGTCGAACCTCGCTGAGATCGCCCCACGGGCTCCAAAAAGCTCAAGTACACTAGCTCTGAGATCTCTGAGCACTGCGCAAATATAGAACAAACAGCACTGCCCCCGCACGCTCAAGACTCTTGAGACTCTTTGCTGAGGAAAACTTTGCTGAGCAAAACTTTGCGCAGCAGAGCTGCCAGCGGAGCTGCGGTACAAGTTGAAAACGTTGATGAGCTAATTATCGGAAGCTATCGGGATGCCTGATATCATATTGAGGACACCTCCGCCCAGTACCACTCAGCTCCTTTCCGAAGCGGGCCACAGATTGGCACACTTCCTGAAGAGCAATACCAACAATTAAGACTACCACTCCCCCGACCTGGCTTACTCGAAAAATGGCGTCCGTGTCCGTAGGAGAGGAAGTGATGCTTCAATCAACCCTTCACGTAGAATCGCTCCATCGATCCACACCCAAAAGACAACCTGCGACTTAGCTTAGGCACGAGCAGTTCGGCACTTGAGCGGTGGCCTAAACCCTTTGAACCTTTTGTTAAAGTAGTGTTGCGCTATCGCCTGCGCCTGTCGCGGACTGACGCGGCCCCAGGAATAGCTGACGCGGATGCATCTCTGCATTCTACTGACGCGATCACTGTCGCGAGCTATCGCGCACACCATGAAAGCTGACGCGGCCAATCTATACTTTAACACTTATATAGATTTCCACATGGGGGGTTTTGGCCGCCGCTCACTTGTGCTTAAGGAACTGGAGAGTTGAGAGGCTGACATGCTTGTCATGGTCTTGCGTACACTTCGTGTGCAAGAATTATGGACTCGATGCTAGCAATTTGAAACCCAATCGCAATCAAGCCATGACGCCAAAACACGCGTCCTCGCGACTTGCTTTTGCGATGGCTGACTTTCTGAGAAAGTCGATGCTTCCCGGCCTCAACCGCAAACAGTTGTGACCTTTTTTCTTTGCAAACCATCGTGATGTCGCAGCGTGACCGAGCAGCATTCGCATTCTCCTCTGTGACCACCTGCGTGGGATGGGACTGGAATAGCAGTTAGCACTTTGAACCAGCAGTACAGAAAAATGAGGGCCTGTGCAGCATGCGTCTTCGCAAGTGGTGTCCGGAAGTCGCTTGAGCGATCCTCCCTTTCTCTAGGTGTTCAGCAGCAAAGGTACGGCAAAATGATGGCCTCTGCAGCAGGCAGTTGCTCAAGTGGCGACCAGCAGAAGTCGGCTGACCGGTCATCCTCCCCTTCCCTAGGTGTTTTGGAACAAAGGTACGAAACATAATTGCCTCTGCAGCATGCGCTTTCCAGAAAGCACTGACCGGGCACCTCCGGTTCCCGAGGTGTTCAGGAACCAAGGGGCTGGGCTTCACAAGCCGAAGTTGTGGCAAAGAAGGCCTGGCAAGAGATCTGGTCTGAATAAAAGCGCTCAGCTGCATGGACAGCAAGGGGAGATGACCGTGCATCAGCGATGGGGGCATGTGACCTTGTTTGCAAAAAGCTTGTGGAAGGAGCGAATGTATGCCAGCTCGTCCTGTCTGCACAACCCTCATAACTTGACCCGCGCCTTGTGCAGACCCAAAACTATGATAA
>CAJNIZ010045159.1:22537-46186 GCA_905231905.1 Symbiodinium pilosum | reverse complement strand
AAACCCCTCACCCTAAACCCCTAACCCTAAACCCCTAAACCCTAAACCCTGAACCCCAAACCCCTAAACCCTAAACCCTATACCCTAAACCCAAGCCCTTTCTGGGGCAGCTCTGGTGGTGGGTTGCATAGGGTTTAGGGTTTAGGCTTTCGGGTTTAGGGCCCTCTGCAGGGGTTCTAGGGATACGTAGGGTTTAGGGGTGTAGGGGCTTAAGGCTATAGGGGATTTCAAAGGCTTTAGGGTTCCGGCTTTAGGGTTTGATTAGGGCTTGGGGTTTGGGGCTTTCATGAAAAGGAGTACCCTTTCAAAAAATAGTTATAAGGGAATAAAGGGCTTACATCTTCTGGTTTACAATCTAGGGTTTAGGGCTTAGGTTTTGGCAGCTGCACGGCTTGAAATCTAGGGTTCATGCGGTTTAGGGTTTAGGCTCCATGGTTTAGGGATTCAGGGTTTGGACGGGTCACCCTGGCCTTGAGGTTCCCTTCAAGGGGTCGTACGGATACAATATCTATGAGTTAGAAATACACATATACACATATCTGCACATATATACATATATATATACATGTGAATATATATATATATATATGTGTGTGTGTATATCTACACGCATATGTGTGTTCAGGGCTTTGGTCTTAAGACTCCGACGATCTATAGATCAAACAATACACATACATGCATATCCCTGCATGTACATATATGTGTATACATATACATATATACATATATATATATAATACAAATATGTAGTAGTATATTATGGAGTATAGTGTATACAGGCGTGGGCTGTAAGACTTGGATTTATGGCATGGGGGTTAAGGACTTCGGCTACGATGCGGGTCTCCGAGTCAAGGCTTGCAGGCTCAGCGGGGCTGAAGGCTCGATGAAGGCCTAGGAATTAGTGCTCAATGGCCTGGAGCCTAGGTTTAGGGTTAAGGGTGTAGGGATTAAATCTTAGGGTTTAGGGACTAGGGTTAAGGGCTGATTAAGGTTTTAAGCTTAGAGCTTCGTGCCTAAGCCAATAGACAAAAAACCTTTCTTATATGTGCCCTGAGAGCAATCCCTAAACCCTAATGCCTCAACCCCAATACTTCCTTCATGCCTAGGATTTCAAAGTAGCCAGGTTTAGGGTTTGGGGGTTTAGTGTAATGCTTTCCACACAGCCTCTCCTTCAGAAGGACCTTCCCCTAAAGCGCGCCCTCGACCCCTCGATCCTAACCCCTGAGCCCGGGAGGATTGATGCAAGATTCTCCCCTGCTTGCTTGCTAAACCTTCCTCAACAGCTGCTTTCATAAACCTTGAACTTAATCAGGCCGCAATTTTTAGATATCGGAGAGTCCAATGGTAAAGCGCCGGGAAAATGAAATGGCGCCCCATGGGGATGGTTGAGGTTGTAGGGTGTAGGCTTTCTTAACACCCCTGCAAACTCGTCTTTTCGTGCTAGCAACAGCTAGGGGAGCACTTTGAGGCTTTAGGGTTTAGGGTTTAGGGTATAAGGTGTAGGATTTACTTGCTGGCTGTAAGTAGGGAATGAAGGAATGGAGAAGAACATGGATACTACGATATTTGTGTGGGGGGCTATGTGGAGTCTACGATGGGGACTTAAATCCTAGACCCTTCAGCCCTTGACCCTAAAACCCTGAGCCCTGGACCCCAAAACTTGTCCCTAAGCCCTAAATCCCACGCCCTAAACCCTGTACCCGAAGCCTTCAGCCTTCGATCCTAGACCCTTAAACCCCAACCCTAAACTCACGGCCCAAACCCTTAACCTTAACCCTACACCAGAAGCCCGAACCCTAAACCCTAAACCCTAAACACCAAATTCTAAACCCTAAACCCTAAACCCCAACCCTAAATCCTAAACTCTAGACCCTAAACCCTGAACCCTAAAACCTAAACCCTAAAACCTAATCCTGAGTCAACCCCATGAAACCGGCCCGGGACCATCTATAATCCCTGTTTCCATTTCATTTTCCATTTTCTTTTCCATTTGATTCTCCATTATAGTAGTTTCCATTTTCTTTTCCATTATCCCAATATAACCCGGCCTTCGTCATCGAGGCCTGCCGCCTTCTCTCGAGCACCTCACCGGTGCAGGGCTTAGATTGAGGGTTTAGGGTTTAGGGTTTAGGGCTTAGTAGGGTTTAAGGTTTAGGGCTCAGGGTTCTTGTGTAAGTTTTAGGGTTTAGGGGTTAGGGGTTATGATTTAAGGTCTTAGGGTTTACGGTTTAGGCTTTAGGCTTCAGGGTTCAAGTTGGAGTTTAGGGCTCAGGATTCAGGGCTAAGAGTTAAGGGTGTGGGGGTCAAGGTTTGGGCTGTTAAGTTTAGGGTTCAGAGTTCAGGGCTCAGGGCTCAAAGGATCCGGGGGTTTGAGTGTGCAGGGCTCACTGTGTGGAGTCTACCAAACTTACTTTAGGGACGTGAGGCGACTACTGACGATAATGATCTTGATTTTGCAAGCGAGCACCATGATGCACTTTCTGAGAGGTAATCTAGCCGAAGGCTTCAGCTTCGAAGTGTAAGGTCACTCTTGCAACAGACTCCCCTCAACCTCAGGCACACCGCACAAACAAAATTTTGACAACGCTGAGCCCTGAAATCTCTAATTCCTCGAGATGCACGCTGAACCGCTAAACCCTGAACGCTAAGCCGCTAATCATTGCTAAACCGTTGACCCTGAAAACTGCAAACCCAACCTAAGCTTTACGCTGCCCGGTGTTTACACTTAGAACTTTTCAGCCGTACTTGGGGCTTGGGGGGAGGTACCCCAACTCCAAAAATTCGGACTCTATTAGCGTCACATGATAGTTATAGGGTCCTTATTATGGGGGCTGGGGTAACTACAATCCCCTTAGTACCTGTAGCAGGCATTGTCCATTGGGGGGGCACCTACGTGCGGGTGGTGGTAGCGGGTGGTCGTGGTAGCGGTAGTGGCAGTAGTGCAAGCAGCAGAAGTGCAAGCAGCAGCAGCAGCAGCAGCAGTAGTAGTGGTAATGCTGGTACAGAAACACGTCAGGCGCCCGGCATCTGACTCATGCATGTTGCACGCACTCGGACAGATGTTAGGTCTATAAGTGCAGCGTGGCAGCAAGTTCAGTACGACCGATCTCGTGGACGAGGCCATCCGGTGGCATTTCACAGCCACAATCTTGTTGCAGTTTGCACACACAGCTCCCAAGATCTCCGCCTTGCTGTTCAGGTAGCACTTGTCTTATAGTCTAAACTCCTAGTATCCCCATTAATAAGCCTTATAGTAGTTCCCTATATAATCCCTATATAACCCCCTTGAAGGAGTTTAGACTATAGCTCACTTGTAGCAGAAGTCGCGGGAGAAGGGAAGCCTGCCGTCGTCCGCGTAGCCGTTGACCTCGAGCGTGGCTACGCCAAAGTCGTCCTCCAAGAGCCTGTAGGCGCCGGAGGTGTAGAGAACGTCTGCGGGCCGTTTCTACGGAAGTACGCTGTGGGAAGTGCTTCTCGCATATCTGCAAAGATCGATGCTTCAATGGTCACAGCAGAAAATCAGGATGTGGCTTAGGATTTAGGTTTTAGTCTAGTATACGAGTATGCGGGTCAGGGGGTTAAGGTGCACCAGCTGCAGGGGTGTCCTCTTAACTTGATCTCGGGCCTGGCATAGCAATGTCAATTTGAAGCCTGTTCGAGGTACCCTATTGGACCTATAGCGCAACGGTACAAGGAATCTAGGCCCATTACGTTGGAACTTATTCTAGGCCCCTGCACGAGAGGTTTGGGGTCCTGTAAATACCGATTTTTACAATGGCTTAGTCGGGACTATATGAGCCATAATCTGAACTCCTTAACGGGGTTATATAGGGGCTTATATAGCGAACTACTACAGGGCTTATTAAGGGGGATACTAGGAGCTTAGACTAGAAGAGCTCATATAGGGATTCAGGCTAATAAAGATCAACAACACTGTTAGTTCACCTCCCTGCTTGCTATAGAGCCCCCCCTGAACCCTAAGCCCTGAACCTTACACGCTAAACCTATACCCCGAAACCCTAAATCCCCAACCTATACCCTAAACCCCAAATCCCCAACCTATACCCTAAACCCTAAATTCCCAACCTTTACCAAGCCCTAAATTCCCAACCTATACCCCAAACCCTAAATCCCCAACCTACACCCTAAACCTAGATCCCCAACCTACACCCTAAACCCTAGATCCCCAACCTACATCCTAGACCCTAAATTCGCAACCCATACCCTAAACCCTAGCAGACTCCTAAACCCTAAACCCTAAGCTAAACCCTAAACCCTAACCTAAGCCCTAAACCCTAAACTAAACCCTAAACCCTAAACTAAACCCTAAACCCTAAACTAAACCCTAAACCCTAAACCAAACCCTAAGCCCTAGACTAAACCCTAAACTAAACCCTAAACCCTACCGCTACTTCCGCACATTCTTGGCTGTATTTGGCACCTCGCAGCTGTAGCTGTCGCACCTCCTTCCGGAGATCCCTGGTCAGCGGCAAGTATTGGGGTTTAGGGTTTAGGGTTTAGGGTTCAGGGTTTAGGGTTTAGGATTTAGGGTTTAGGGTTTAGGGTTTAGGGTTGAAGGTTTAAGGGTTTAGGGTTTAGGGTTTGGGGTCTGGGGTTTGAGGTATGGGGCTGGGGGCTGTAAGATTTGTCTTGAAGCTTCTTACTGCCCTGTTGGAGACACTGAACCCTAAACATAAGCCCTATACCCGAAACCCTGAAGCTCCCAAACTTCTAAACTCTAAACCACACACCCATATAGTCCCCCTTAAATAGATAGAACATGTCTTTGGGTATATTATCATAAGATCCCCACATACCCCATATTCTGTCTAGGAACTTTAGGAGGGACCCCTAATAGGGACCCTGAATCCTATTACCATATATAACACTTATATAGTGAATGTATAACCCCTATATCCCAGGGTAGTCCCCCTATTAAACCCCATAAGCTACAAGGGTCCCTATTTGGGTTCCCTCCAAAAGCCCTTAGATTCTATCTACTGAAGGGGGACTATAACCGTAAACAACTACAAACACTGAAATTTCACCTTGGGAACCCCGGTTCACCAGGAAGGTGTTTGGGGTTGCTGTTCAGGACCTAGAAATGAGATACCATGGTGGAAGATCAAATGGAAAAGAACACAGAAACTGAAATGAACACTAGGCAATATAAAGGGGTCAAAAAGGGGAGCAAGGAAGTTGATAACCCGATCATATGTGCATCTTCAGGACTTGTGAAAAACTATATCGAAAAGGATTGTTTAAACAACTATACCCAAACGAAATACATATATACATATATATAATTGCTTCTTATGCCTTTGTTCGGTGATAATGGTAATAAGGGGGCTTTAGTTACCCCAACCCCATGAAATAAGGACTGCATCAGCTTATAAGTATCAGATGAGTATAATAGGTAAGAGTGTTTGTTTTTTGTTGTCTGGTCGTTTTTGTTGTTTTGGCTTTTCGGATGTTTTTTTTTGCTGTTTGGGCAGGGGCGTGTTTTATTTTTTGCTGTTTGGGCGGGGGGTCGTGTTTTTTTTGCTGTTTGGGCCGGGGTGCGTGTTTTTTTTTTGCTGTTTGAGCGGGTGACGTTTTCTTTTTTGCTGTTTGGGCCGGGGGCGTGTTATTTTTTAGCTGTTTGGGCGGAGGGCGTGATTTTTTTTGCTGTTTGGGCGGAGGACGGGAGTTCACTCACTTACCGGTCTGCCTGGCTTGTCTTCAAGCGACCCAACAACAAAAAAGACCAAACAGCAAAAAAAACAAAGAAAAACACGGGTTCCGAGTATAATAACGTCCTAATGTTAGGGGCTGTGATAACTACAATCTCGCATAAATCCCAAACCCTACAATAACGCACTGATGGGAAGGTGGCTCGTATCTACCTTTGGGTTTGGGGTCTAAGGTTGAGGGGCTCCTATTCCCTAAACCCTAAACCTCAACCTCGAACCCTGAACTCTAAACCCTAAACCCTAATCCCTAAACTCTAAACCCTAAACCCTGAGCCCTAAACCCTAAACTCTAAACCCTAAACCCTGAACCCTGAACCCTAAACCCTGAACAAAAACTCTAAACCCTAAACCCTATTCCCTAAGCCATTAAAGATTAAACCTCCACTCCGGTGAGGCTGAATGCCGCTTGGATTTCTGGAGCGAAACTTTCCCGCAGATCTCGTCAGAATCTTCCTAGGGTTTAGGGGATTTTCCTACAACGTTTCTATTTTGAATCCCTGGAAAACCCGAGCTAGCTCCCAAAGTCACCCCCTTGCCCGCAATGCCCCTGGCCTGTTGATGTCGCGCTCGCGGTCGCGCTTCTTGGAGGCCTTATCCAGCTCCTGGTGAGAAGTACGGCGGAGATCTTGTCACTGCTATGGATGAGCTAAACTAGGCAAATACGGCAGTTCATGAAGATATGGTGAGGCCACGAAGGCGTCAGCGGGTTAACGGAGCCGACATCAACTACTGATCCTAGTGCTGATACAAATAACCTGCATGACTTGAATATATAGTCCCCCTTAAATAGATAGAATATGGGGTATATGGGGATCTTCTTATAATGTACCCAAAGCTACATTCTATCTACTCAAGGGGGACTATACTCCCATACCATACTTCCCAAGGTATTAAGTACTTAGAATCATGCAGCATCTTCAGTCTCCACCAGCGTGGATGGAAGGTTCGGCTTCTAGAAGGGCGTGGTGATTACCTTCCCAACGCCCGCAGGACTTCACATGTAAACCCTGGCTTAGGGTTTGAGGTGCAGGGTTCAAGGTTTAGGGCCCAGGGTTTAGGCCCACAGCAAGCTTGATGATTTCTGGGGGGGGGATGTCAGGGGAAGCACCAAAACAGAGCATTGGAGTAAGAACACTAGAAGCCAGAGTAATCGGGCAGATTGCCTATCCCCCTATAACCCTCATACACAAAAAGAGCTACACCCTGCCATAACCCCAAAACCCTAAACCCCAAAACCCTAAACCCCTGAGCCCTAAACCCCAAACCCCAAAACCCCCAAAACCCTAAACCCCAAAACCCTAAAACCCTAAACCCCAAAACCCTAAAACCCCAAAACCCTAAACCCCAAAACCCTAAACCCTAAACCCCAAGCTTCAAAAAGGCCTGCATCGACCGTTTCTTGGAATCCCCACAGCTCCATGGCTGCAAGGAAAGCCCAAACGGTTTTGGGTTTAGGGGTTAGGGTTTAGGGTTCAGGGTTCAGGGTTTGGGGTTTTTAGGGTTTACGGTTTTTAGGGTTTTGGGTTTTGGGTTTTGGGCCTAGGGTTTAGGATTTACAGGTATGTCACCTGAAGCAAGGGCTCGTAGCAAACCTAGGAACGGTTTGTACCCTCTATCTGTATGGGTGCCTTCAAAAAAACACATCTTCATTTACAGACCCCAAAATTATCCTAAACCCTTAACACTTAACCACCCCTTTCTGAAGATCCAGACTTCATAGAGTTCCTTCTGCAACCATACATATCCCAATAGCCCCTTATGAAATCCTCCCAAACCCTAGATCCCTAATCCTAAGCCCTTAACTCCCTAAACCCTCTAGATCCCTAACCCTGAACCCTTAAACCTAGATCCCTATTTGAAACCCTAGATCCTAAACCTGAACCGTGAATTCTTGGAAACCCACAGCCGTACAGAAGAAAGGCAATGTTCCTCCAGGACAGCTTGCGCTTCCGGCGTGTTGCCTCGGTTATATGAAGGAGATCTTAGGGTTTAGGGTGTAGGGCAGTGTAGGGCTTAGGGTCAAATCTTGAGCATACCCCGTTGCATACCCCGACAAGCATGCCAAAGTTATCCCTTGTTGACTCCTCTCGGGGGCCCTTTACGGTTGAGGGGTACGGTCTTGGGGTATGCTGAAATTCTTAGAACAGGGGAAATCTAAAAAAAGGCTTTGGCTTGATCATTCCCCATTCCCCCTTACAGTAACTGTCCTTTAAGGAGTTTATCAGCGGGATACTACAACTTCCATTGCTTTTTGTCGTAGTTGTTGCTGTGGGGGGAAAAGACCTTACGCTCGGGGTAGTTAGATTTGAAACATTGGAACATTGGGGAGTGCTACTCGGGCACTGACTGGATGCCCTGTCAAAGTTCGGAGTGTCCTGAATGGGGGACTACAGGGTATACAGCTCATAAGAATCTCTAAACAGGATGCCGCTTGATCTGCTGCGGAGGTGAAGAAGCTACTTACCTCTGGTTAGCGAGGAATGCAGGCATGGTCATGATAGCGCCTATTTAATGCCAAGCAATATAATGGTTCCCCTTTTTCTTTTCTAGTCCTTCATTCCTTGCCTAACCGGAGGTTAGGCAAGTGGAGGATTCGGGGAATTTCTTAACCCTGGCCCTAAATCCTCAACACTAAACCCTAAACCCTAAACCTTACACACCTGTTTGGGATTTTAGGTGGCTCATGATGAGAGCAGCCATTGAACATGAACGGATGCACGGATGCTGCCCTAAACCCTAAACCCTAAACCAAGGCTTGCTGCATCCTATGCCTGCGCTAAGTCCTCACGGAATTGGGTTTAGCTGTTTAGGGGTTTAGGGGTTTAGGGTTTAGGGGTTTTAGGGTTTAGGGGGTTAGGGTTTAGGGGTTTAGGGGTTTAGGGGGTTAGGGTTTAGGGTAAGCGCTAAAAGAATAGCAAAATCTTCCAACCAGAAGATGGCAGTTTTCCGAGATGGGGGGACCCCAATATAGCTAATCCTTACACTGGGGACCCCTAAAAAGGTACCCCCAATTTTGGGAAACTCCCAAATCTGAAAGGGAAGGCTAGTATCATTTTTAAAAGGCGCCAAGTAGGATCCCCCAAACGTAACTTTTTGGGCGGAGGCGTCTGATGTCATCAAAGGGATAATAAAGAGTTTATGGCTGCTTAGGCTTTATTATGCCTAGTTGGAAGAGGCCCCTCCACTAAGTCCTGTTCTTGATTGTGGGTGGTGGGGGAGCTCACTACTACCGGTAGGCGATTCTCATCCTGACAGCAGCCCAATAGCCCCGGTGCATTTTCAAACAGTTAAACCGCAGTAGGGCACTGCAGGTCTCATCTTGACAGGAGCTTTAGAAGTATCTAAGTCGAAGCTATGTCTCAACCCTACCTGCCCCAACGCAGGCCTGGCGCCTATAATAGTACAAGCCATTGACGCCCACTTGCCCTAGACCCCAAACCCTAGACCTCAAACCCTAAACCCAAATCCTAAACCAAGTTTCAGCTTCGAACATCCGAATCCCAAGCAATAAACCTCAAGCCCCGAACCCCAAGCCCCAAAACCGTAAACCCTACAGGCGATGTACTTATATACATATACATATAAATACAATAAGATATGTGTGCCTATAACCCCCTAGAAGGGCACGCAAGGACCCCCTGTTTTGAGAACACCTTCCAGGTCAGCTGAGCTGTACAAGTCTAACCCATCTGAAGCCCTAAACCGTATGTACCACTACATATTAACCCTAAACCCTAAACCCGAAACCCTAAACCCTAAACCGCGTCATATATATATGTGTATGTATATGTATATGTCCCTATAACCCCTTTTAAAAGAGTACCTAAACCCTCAAGGCGAGCCGCGCATGTCTTCCAGGACCGCTGTCTTGTCCTCCTCAGTCTGTGCCTGACCCAATCGGGTGCAGTACCTCCCAGCAAAGGTTCAGGGTTGAGGGGTTCAGGGAATTAGGGACTAAGGGTTTAGGGTTTAGAGTTTACAGCGTAGAGTTTAAGGTTTAGAGATATTGGAAACTCAAATGGACAAGAAAACGGAGGATGACATAAAAAAAAACTGGGAATAGATCCCTAAACCCTAAACTCTAAACCCTAATCCGGGTTGGTAGGTACCTCCCCGCCTAGGCTTAGGTTTGCTGCTTGCTTCCTTGATGAGACACGGGGTTCTAGGCTTAAACCCAGATTCCTAAACCTTCGGGCTTCTACAGAAGCATTTGCTGGGGATGTTCTCGTCCTCCTTGTCCCTGTCCTCAAACCCAGTAGGAGATCAGGGTTTGGGGTTTTGGGTTGTGTTTAGGGTTGAGGGTGACTCAGCAGGGGCAGGGGCACAAGATCTTGAGTCTGTTCTTCAGCAGAAGCTTCGTGAACTCGAAGTTCTCGTACTGCAACACCTGCACCAGCCTCGCAAACAGGCAGAAGAGTGCATTTGGTCTAGAGGCTTAGCGGGTTAGATGTGGCAGGTGTGAAGGTTTAGGGTTGAGAGTGGGGAATGGAGGAGCGGATCTCCCTGAACTCTAAGCCCTACACCCCACTAACAACCGGCAAAGGTTAAGGTAGGGGTTTGCGGGAATTGGGGCGTTCAGAGTTTCGAGTATCTTTCTGACAATCCTTCGGGAAGGAAGAAATGGATTGCAAGGACTCCATTACAAAGCCTAGGGTCTACGGAACAGGTCTCGAAAGCCCTACACCTTATTTCAGGGATTCAGCATGAAACTGCTTGCTCACGATTGCCGATTGTCGGCGTCTTTTGGGGCCCGTTTTGCCGGCTCCATGTTAGTTTCGGGAGTACACCCTGTAAACCCTAAATCATCGGCATCCCTGTGTACCCCCATACACCCCCCCGCTTCATCCCTATCAAGCCTCTTTAAAGGACTTACATGTTGGTTTGGGGGGTGTATCCGTGAAACCCGTCGGAGCACTGGTCCATGCTCCTCGCAACAACTTACTTGGGGCTTGGTCCTTTTCAAGGATGGACCACTGAACTACACTTCCTTACAGGGAGATCCAAACCAAAAAGGGAACCTGCCTTGTGGCCATTTATTTCTTTGGATTGGGGGTTTAAAGTTTACTGTTTAGAGTTTAGGATTCGGCAACACCAAGACCCCGGCCCCACAGCAGCCAAAACCTAAGCTGATTCCGACACCGCGACTATTCCAGCCGCCTAAACAAGTGATTACCAATATTGTGGTCTTAGAGTCATACAATTAATGACGCTATAGGGTACTTAAAATACACCCTAAAATGATCCAGAGCCCTGAAGCCCCAACCTCAAGCCCAAAGCTCACACCAATTTACGTGCTGCATGACTTAGTATATCACTCTAAATAAGCTCAACCCTACAGAAACCCGTGTGACCCATATTACCCTCCCAACCTATCAAGTGGGTCACTCCCCCACGCAAGAATGGGTACCGTCAGGGGCCGTTGTAGGTATACCAAGGCCCTTATCACTCCATTTCTGAGGGCTGTTACTATATGGGGAACCCTAAACCCTGGACCCCCTAAAACCCCAAACCAACCCTAAACCCTCAACCCTTCGATACAGGGGAATTTAACTGATCCATGAAACCCTCCCTACACTACTTTGAAAGCCGAATCCCCCACAAACCAAGCTCTAAACCCTCAATCCTACTAATCCTACACCCTAAACCCTAAAGCCCTAGACTCCTAAATCCTGAAATCCTAACCCTGAATCCTAAAATCCTACACCCTAATTCCTAAAATCCAGGATTTTAACCCTAGATCCCAACAAAACCCTGAACCCTAAGGCCTAAAATCCTAAACCCTCAACCGCAAGGCCTGTTCTCACATTGCTGCAGGTCTTTGATCGGAAGGATCGACAGGATCTCCTTCTCCGTGGCGATACACTTGTTGGGATCCTGCGCGCAATGTATCAGATGGCGATCCTTTCGGTGGAGCGTTACTGAAGGCTGTTGCGATAAGTTCCGTGAACGCCTAATGATTCTAGGTCACTGTTGCAAATGTGCAAAATGCGCCGCTACTAAAACCCGATTTGAGAAGCTGCTGCCTATCTCCTTGTAAGCTTGATTCTTCATCCGAGTACTTCCTGATGATGCTACAGATTGGCGATAAGTAGGCCTGAAGGGACCCTAGGAAAGGGTTAGGAATCTGTAAGGGTCATCTTGAGAGACTCCCACTGCCAACACATCTTACTTGCATACCACAATACAATTGCTGCCAAACCTGTCCATGATAATGGGGGCCTGGAGACAAGGCCCTAGGTCCCTGCTGCACGCACGCTTCTTCGTCATCACGGCTGCGCTGTTGGAAGGCTACCCTTACAGCCTACATCTCATGAAGCCCCACAGTCTGGAAAGGAGACCAGACACAGTGAAACGTGGTACTCCCTTCCGCTTGTCATGTCATCGCTGCGGGCATTTAATTCGTGTACTGTCCAGGAATTGCTCCACGTTGCTTCTGTTGTGATTCTTCACTGTTTACCCAAATAGTGAATCTAAACCCTAGACCGTAAACCCTAAACCCAGAACTTGGCTGGGAGCATGGGCTAATTGTTGAACCCTAACCGCTCAAGTAACCCGGACCCTAAACCGGGAGGGGAGCAAGCAAGGTCCGCATGAGGACAAACACATCGCTTGAAAGCGCGCGCGTGTCTCATGTACCCATTCAGACAAAATCAGAACTCCTTGGAGCAGCTATTTTCTCCAAAAGCTTGAAGAGAGGACCTGATAACACGTTCCACTGGAAAAATGCGATGCCAACCCCTTGTTCTTGTCTTGTCCTGTAACTCCTGCCAAAATAACTGCTCTCTTGAGTTGGCTCCCTTGGCCAAGCATCACGGCAGCTTCACGAGGCATCGCTGAATACACTCAAACAAGCTGCGCGGTTGAACCCCGACGGTAAATGTCTCAAACGACTGTCGTGAAGAGAAACACCTGTTGCACCTCGAAGATCACATGATCTGTTTAAAGCCGTATCAACCTTACACAAGACTCAAAGACCAGCACCGAGTTTGAGACACTGCCTTATGCTCTCAGCGAAAAAAGAAGGATGTGCCCGCACGTGCCGGCTGGCGAACTGGCGGAAGAGCTGGTCTGCCCCAAGATTGACGGCAGTACCTCCAGGGTTCTCAACTTAAAGCGGGGTTAGTAGGGAATGAAGGAGTATATTCAATGGGGGTTATGTAAGGATTAGATTCCCTTATGGGAATATAATATATGGGGATTATACAAGGATTATAGTGCCCTATTCCCTTCTAAGAACTAGTGAGTCTATGGTGCAGTCAAAGGGCTCAAGGCCCTAGGACCTTTGCTGGCTACGAGTCCGACGAGAGTCTCGCAAAATGGAGGCTCCAAGGATATATGGGGATTGTGCGTTAGCATATAGAAGCTGCCATTTTCCTCTGCAAACACTGGACTCTGGGAGTCCCATTAGCAACTCTTCTTGGTAGTAGAAGGCTTTGGTAACCCCGCCTCCCAAATAAACTCCCTAGAACCATCTTTCTAGGGATGAGGGCTGCCAGATGTCTTGTGTGTAAGGGACCATATTTAGCAACCATGGAACACCCTTTGTAAAGCCGGATTCTTCCGTTGGTAGCTAAAGTAGACCCCTGATTAATTAACCCCCTTATGATAGGGATCCAAATGCTAATGCCCCTAAAAGGAGGGGGCTTATGAATCCCTAGATCCTAAACCCTACATAAACCCTACAGGGGTCCTAATATCAAGGCCCTTAAAAGGAGGGGGTTTATGAATCAGGGGTCTACATTAAAGTGTTGACATCAGCTCCTACCCTACCGACCTGGGGCAACACAAGAACTACATAGGAGTTAAAGGGTTTGGGGGTTTAGGCTTGAGGCGTTTAGGGGTTTAGGGTTTAGGGGTTTAGGGTTTGGGGTTTAGGGGATTAGGGGATTAGGGTTTCGGGGTTAGAGTTTAGGGGTTTTGGGATTTAGGGTTTAAGGCACATTGAAAGATGCCTCACACATGGAAAACAGGGTTATGGCACAGGTCTACGGCTATCAGGATGGTAGAAGGGCCACATGCAACTACCGGAAATGTACAGAGCAAACTTACCCTAAAGCCCAGACCCCTGAACCCCTAAATCCCTACAACCGCAAACCCTACGGCAGTAAGTCATCAGCTGTTGGAAGCTTTTCCGTGCCTATCCAAAGCGGTCCTGTAATCGCATGGCAAGTGAAAAGCATTTCTGTTGAGCAACTTTCAGATGGGAGTTACCACGCGGGTACGCTGAATTCGGGCGTACGTTTAGCTGATATGGGGGTAGGCAGTATATAAGAGGTATGTGAAGCCCACATAGCGGAAGCTACGCATGTGTAACTTCCGGAGGTACCAGGTACACTGGAATTGTCTAGTCTACCCGCGTACCCAACACCAGAGCCCTACATGTCTCAAAGGGAGATGAGGAGGAGGCTTCATTTCAAATGTTTTTCAAGGACATACTGGTTGTAAGTAAGGCCTACAGTAGCCTCTAGACTCTAGAATGGTATAGTAGCTGTCATGTTCTTTTCCAGTCCCTCGTACCCTACAAGAAAAAACAGCAACGGGACAGCGGATCCCACAAGCTTCCATAATTAGTCTCCGCACTACCCAGAATCAGAACGCAGCAGATACCTATGCAATCCCTAAACCCTAAACACCTAAACCCTAAACATGGTGCCTCCCACAGATGTGGTGAGAAAACCAGTTCTGGATTGCCGGCTCGCCGCCGTCGGTGGCCCCGAACTCCCGCTTCTTGGAGAGCACAACTGGATCGGTCAGCAGGTAGTAGCCTAGTTCAATATACTGTTTCGGGCTAGTAGGGAATAATGGAATATATGATATAGGGATTATGTAGGGATTTGATTCCTGTATTTCCTACGAAGCACCAATAAGTTCAAGCGTTGAAGAAACCAAGTTCTCATGGAAACTTTGATGGAAAACAAATGAAAATCCGCAGCATGGTTAAAAGAAAGGTGTCAAGCAATAGCGTTGGACGATCCCGGTTGTTCATGTAACATTGATTGTGCCAAGAGCCTAGTGAAGTCGTAAAGCTTTGTGTCAAACATGTCTCAGCAACCATCTCTGAAGGAACCCTGAAGGTCACAGAGCAAGTACTCCCCTTCGGATGCGTGCCAGGAGTAATGGCTCAGAGCCTGCATCAAGTCGTGACTTGCATCGGCCCATCCGGTGTTGCTGTTGAACTTCTCATAGCGGCCGTGGATGAAAGGTTCGACCAGCCCTTGCTTCTTTGAAACTTGCTGCACCCAGACCTCTGGTTTGTTAAGGTGCACCATGGGGACAGCACAATCTAGCCGGCAGTTGCGGCGGTTGAAGCGTTCGATGAGCTCCGCTGCCTTCTTGCAAGCATGGATGTCCTCGTCGAAGAAGCGATCTTCAAACACCTCAGCTGTTTGTTCGGCACATGGTCCTGCTGAGCTTTGGACGACACACAGCTCTGAATGGTTTTTCGAAGACACGAATCCTTATGAAATCTGGGGCTGCTACAAGACCTGAAACTTCAATGAAAGCCATCCAGGCATTTCTCGCCAGCTGGCTCTATTATTGCAAGCTACAGGTGTAACAACACAAAAGGGACCCAACCCTCTTTTCAATGCTGAATGGGACAGCTGTCTGAATGTCAGCTATGAATGCTTTGATGCAAGGTTCCGTTCATTATGGGGATGCTCAATCCACTGGCCAAAAAGGGCATCCCTCATACAGGAACTCATCTTGGATGGGGGAAGACAAGCTCCAGCCGTTCCAAGCACTGAGTGAGAACCCTCTAAGGTTCGCGGAACTTGGTGACCAGCATGCAGCTATGATAACAGCACACTCGAAAAATTCGAATGCAGTACACACGGCAAACTGGGGCCTCTAAAGATACCCCCCTCTACCCAATCAACCCCAATTCGCTAATCTGCCAAATCCCTCCGGTGTACCCCCTGGCCTGTAAGCCTAAACTTGAAGCTGCAGACCCCGCAAGCACGAAAACCTTGAGATCCGCAGCCATTTTCTAGCAATTCAGAATCAAGGAACTGGGCCAAACTTGGGACCATTTTGTATATCAAACACCCTTAGGGATGGGTTCAATTGAGGCCAGTATTTCTTAGCAGGCAAAACACAGAGCCGGTCTTGAACACCTTCCAGACCTGCGCTTCTCCTTTCCGCGGGCCCTTGGTGTACACGCCCTTGTAAACCAGCCGATGCTCGCCTCAACAACTCAGAGATTTAGGCCTCTGCGGTGTAGGGTTTAGGGTCTAGGGTAGGGTAGGACTCCCCTAAACCCTAGACCCTAATCCCTAAAGGTTTGACGTAAGATTGAGGATGTGGGGTTGAGGGCTTTGGATTCAGGGCCTTTACTGGTCCGCTGTCACGCTAAGAAGCTACACTGCACCGTCTACGGAAGGGCAGCATGGGAAGGTCTAAAGCAAGAGTTTGCGTATACTTCCGCATCAGGGACATAGCCTTTCCTCTGGTTAGCTAGGAATGAAGGAATGCATCCTGGATGTAGTCCCTATATAATCCATTACAGTAATTTCCATGTTTGTTTCCACTCCTTCATTCCCAGCTAACTTCCGCATCAAGGCCATAGCTTCTGCATAGAAGAGAATTCTATCTAGAAGCATCCCACGCATCCCTTTATAGACCAAAGGAGTTGATGAAGCATTGATTAGTAGCATCCTCTCAGCTTTTCAAAAGGTCCAGGGTTTAGCGTTTAGGGCTAAAGGTTAACGGTTTACGGGCTTATTAGCTAACCTTTCCCCCCGTACTGTCATCCTCATTACAAGTTCTCCCACGCAGGGAACCTCAATTTTGGAAGCCTGAAAACCCAAACTACCCCATATATATATATATATATGAACCTGAGATATGGTGATACAGCCCCTCTTTCCCCTCCCTAGACCCTAAACCTTAAACCCTAAACCCTAAACCTTAAACCCTAAACCCTAAACCCTAGACCGCGTGCAAGCCCTACTCTTTGGACGCGGACGACTTCCACGGGAACTTAAGCATGCCGAGTCTACCGCGGAGATCAGGAAGCCTTCCTCTGGGTTGCTGTTAAGGCACTTAAATTAAGTTACTATATTGGGGAAACCCTATTATTTACTATGTATACCCATTACGGTAACTTAATTTAAGTTCCTTAACAGCAACCCAGTCCTTTGCATGGAACTCCAGAAAACACCCCTGAGCAAGAATGGTAGTCCTTTGGAGGAGCCCCCACCCTGTAATAGTAGTATAATAAGAAAATAAGAGGACCCCAATATAATCCCTATTATCCCTCATAGTCACCATTACTAGGTGGGGGGTCCACCTAAGGTAGTCCAGGTAACAAATTTTGGAGGGGTCCACGCTACGTAGTCCATTTCCTGAAGAAAAAGTGGCAGAAGGAAACCAACAGTCTGAAAGGTCTCCAACGCTGACGACATACTTGTGCTTCAGGGGAGCGGAGCAGCAAAAACGAATACCATTATAGGGCTATAAACGGAGATTGCACGAAGAATTTTGCGGTTCACTCGACAACTCGCTCTTATGCATAAATAAGGTGGGCTGTGAGACCCTCATGCGCATGCAGGCCAACTTGCGCAAGTAGCTTCTCCAAGTGCCCCTCTTTAATCCAGATTGCGGACCCCACATACACAAAACCCCCAAGTGTCCCTGGGCCCCTTCGACCCCTGAATAGTCGCAAGCAGATCTAGAAGAGCACGCCTTGAGCCAAGTACTCATCTCCTTCGCACCTTGATCCATGGCGCCATTCCCAGCCCTTGTCGTTCCTGTTCCTTGGCAATATACAATGCCGCCATGAAATAATATTTTTTGCAGGTCGTATTGCGCCTGCAGGCTGACATTTCCATGACCACATCCGATTCTTCGACCATCTTGGCAAAAACGTTTACCAGAAGAACGCACGAAAATGTCACCACACAACTATCAAACCCACACAAGTAGTCTCCAACGCATAAACCTGGTTAGGAGAAAACTGCGTAGCCCAGGCTCAGGGGCTCCTTCAAGCGGTCCAGGAGTTCACACTTCACCCCAGCAACCTTACGCCCGACTTTCTTGCACTCGGATCTCAGCTCCTGCCCAACACATTTCCAGGATGAATGTTGGAGCAAAAACAAACGGGAGTTTCCCAAAATAAGGGGTACCATTTTGGGGGTCCCTATAATAAGCAATAACGACTATCGTATTTTGGGGTCGATATTGGGGTCCCCCCATTGAGGGAAACTACCCAATACCAATGGCATAATACTACCAGGAATCTAGAACGATCATATTAGTAATTATTTAGACGCCACAGTCCTGTAAAAGACTTCGCGACTCAAGCTTGCGGAATTAGGGCTAAGGTTCTACTGCTGGCGAGCTTGTTACGTGTTGCCTATATTCTTCAATATGGGTCCTGTATACCCCCCCATTATACAAAACAGAGACCCTACTTGGAAACACAACCAATATTTTGGAAGATGCGCTCCAGGAATAGGAGACATGAGCTTTTGGAGGAATCCAAGAAGTGGGGGACCCCCTTTTATACCCCCAGCATACTGGACATCTTAGTGGTGGGGACTCCCACGCGGATCAATATTTTTTGGAAACTCCATTTCTGAAAATGCAGGTTTGATTCAAAGCCTTCCAAGAAAATCCAGAGGTACGCAGCACTCCGGCTTAAGCTTGTTTTAGGGTTTAGGGTTTAGGGTTCCACGGTAGGCCCCAAAGCTTGAAACTTAACCATAAGACCTAAGCAAAGGCTCCTCACAGGTCATGTCGTTCAATCGCTTCCTGGGTTAAAAAGGCAACACAGTAGCGAGCATGAAGCAGGGGTGCTAAGATTCGGAGCTCTGTGGTCCGCTTGAAGAATTGAAGACGATCATCTTGACTTGTTATGTTTACATACACTCACAATTAGGTTCAATGTAACACGGTGCAGACACCACCGCGGGATATGATGTGTTGGCTTCAAAGTCTATGAGCACGGGATCTCATCACATGTTTGGGGTGGGATGTCGATGTTCTAGATCTCAAGCTGCAAAGCTTTCCCAACAATCGCCTAGCTTCTTCGGACTCGGCGTGACGATCATCTTCGCGAAGGTGGTGGTGATGGTACCGTAGCAGCTAGCTTCCAGGCGTCTAAGAACCAAATGGCTACATCCGCTCACTCACGGGGTTTAGGGTTTTAGGGTGTAATCCCCAGACATACCTGGTGCCCGATTACAACTGGTTTTTTTGTATGGTGGTTGATGTCCAAGTGTGGTCAGAGCGTCAGCCCAGAAGATATAGAGACTATACAAAAGCTACATATGAGGATGTGCATACAGAATTATACAGGACCAAGGGCTTGTGCAGATGATAGTAGGAGTCTTGCAGTTTACAGACAGCATTTCAGCAGGAACGTAAGAGCGCCAACTCTCGGTGGGGCTTGGAACGTGGAGCGCGGCTGCGCATGGGAAAGCATGTCCGCAAAAAAATACGCAGATCATAATGTGACTCTGCTTCTTGCAATGATCGGCACCACCTCAGCCAACTGTAGTAGACCCTAAAAAAAAGAAAATCCTAAACCCTAAACCCGCAATGGCCGCAGCACATCCTGCAAAAGTCCCTACAATTCTCTCTAAAGCCTCGGCAAGAAGCGCAAAGAAAACCCACACCCCAAATAACTTACTGGTGGTTAGTAGGGAATAAGAGAACATGATCCCCATAGAATCCCCATATAATATATCATGTACTCCCTGGGTATCCATATTGAACCCCAGCAAGATAAACCCGGACCTGGAAGATCTTACCCAACTCTCGCTGCAGCCTGGCTGGCTTCTCAAAGAGGGAGTCTCGCTGATTTTCGGGGGGGTGCGGGTCCGTGAAATGAGGCTTGTTATATTTTGGGGTCCCTGTTTTGGGAAAGCAAATTCTGCTCATACAGCTCATGATCTGTTCCTGTTTACGGTTTGGGGTTTAGGGTTTGGGGTTTGAGCCTCGGGGCTTGGGATTGAATTAGGGATTTCAGCCGATACCCTTTCGCTGGTTTCTCAAAATTGTGAATATTTAGCTTTTAATAATCTCGTTGGGATTTTTAGACTAGCAAAACCGAAAATATTTCCAGCATGACCCATCTTGGGGTGCCTATTGCCAGGTTTGGAGTTTAGGGTTTAGATCCTACAAAAACGCCACAACCTCAAGCCTCCCTGTTTGAGTCCTAAACCCTAAACTTTAGAGTTCAGGGTCCAGGGTTCAGAGTTCGTTCCCTGCAGGTTCCCCGAAAAGACTAAGGTCGTCTTTCAAACCAACCTCAAGAAGGAACAACTCTTCGTAGGCCCGAAGCTGCCTCAGAGATATTCATCGCCTTGCCCGTCTGATCAAGACGCCTCCCGACCAGAATCCTAAATCAAAAGCCTCTATCCCAACTTCTTGGCCCTCTTACCATCTCATTAAGCAGGTAGGGCTGGCCAGTGCGCATCAATCTTCTGAATGTCGACGTTGTACTTGTCTTCCTTCTTGGCTTCCTCCTGTATTCCAGTGCTATGGATTAGGTTAGGGTTGAAGGTGTAGGTTTAGTGGATCCAAGATTAAGGCTAGCTGCTGTAAGGCAACTGCTTCCTATGCAGACCACCATTTTGGGTCGTTCCAACGTGCCCTCTGAGCTGCCAAGTCCAAAGCTCGAGATTTATTTTGGGGAAGGTCACTGCCCCTGCCACTGAGGCGGGGGTGCAGAGTTCAGGTGCCTAAGAATTACGCAAACCATTTTGAGGTCTATTTGAGGTATATGCAAGGAATCTAGGACTTTTTGGGCCCCTCATTGCAATATTGAAGGTTTTTTGAGGTTCATGGCATCAGGTTCAGAAGTTTGGGGGTTGAGGGCTGAGGAAGACGGAGGAGACTAAGAACAATAAGTTGACAAGGCTTCACGGTTTACTGTAGTCTTAGCAGCTGAACCATTGCAAAGAATATGTCATTTCTGTACCATTCCACATGTTTACCTCCAATGTCTTCTTGAATTCAGCTATTACATTAGTTAGGTGCCTAGCATTTTGGTCATAAACCGGACTTGTGACGCCAGGAGCTTCATCTGCGAGACACTCGGGACACTGAACATCATTAGGGTTTAGGGTTTAGGGGTGGAAATTAGATACTGCGACTATGATTTTGATAACAGAAATGTGAATTCCTGCTTGGGTAGTTCCTGTACTTGGAAAGTTTTGACAAACATCGGGGTACAAGAGGCAATACTCATCTGAATAACAGCTATATGCACTTGAGTAGTGTTTTTTGGTGGTTGAACCTAGCAAGATTATATTCCTTATATAAAATACTATACCCCAAAAGGAGGATATGATCTTACTCTATATCGGGTTCCATAGTATCCCCAAATAAAATCCTACTCACTTGTAGCCTGTGGTCAGTTCCGGGATTTCACTGCCACAGCCCTGCAGGCGGCAATCACAAAACACTGACCCCAAAACCTTAGTCCCGAACATGCAGCCCAAATCTTTGAACCGTAAACCCTAAACCCTAAACCCTATTTAGGGTTTAAGGTAACTCCAGTCCGGTAGAGAAAAAGGTAAGATTTGTTCCTCGAAATTGGGGCTTGAGGTACTCTTGCCTTCCACCAAGTCAGGGCCATCGCCAAGCGCCCATGTCCAGAACCCAATGCTTCACTTGGAGGTTCAGGGAGACTTAGTGACTAGATTAGTAATCGAGATAACTCGACTTAAAATATATGGGTTATAGGGGATAAAAGTATACCTACTAAGTCCTCCTGACCCTCCAACCCTAAACCCTACACCCTGAATAATATATAGTAATTTCCATTTTGCCATTATCCCTATATAACCCCAACATAACCCTATAAAACCCTGACCCTCCAGGTAGGGTATGCCTGTGGCATCCCATTAGTCCCACCCCAAAGCTTTGCCTCAAACCCTCAGGTTATCAGAAGCCTCATGGTTTCACCCGGTTTAGAGTTTAGGGCTTAGGGTTTAGGCTTGCTAAAATGCACCAGTGCTAGAAAAGGAGCAAGGGAGCTCATTTGCTTGGGCGCTCCTCCTCGTCATCCGCTTCGAGCAGCGTGGCGTGGATGCCGCGATCGTCCCTGCGAGGTTGAGCTTGCAGCTCAGGGCTTAGGGTTTAGGAATTGGATTTTAGGGTTTAGGGTAATTGGATCTTAGTGTCTATGGTTCAGGAGTTGACCCTAAACCCTCAACCCTAACCCTAAAACCCTACAAGCCTAAAACCCTAAAGCCTAAAACCCTCAACCCTACAACCCTAAAACCTTAAAAGCCTAAACCCTAAACCCTGAGAGTCGACCCTAAACCCTAATTGGGTTTGGGGTTTAGGCTGCAGGGTTCAGGGTTTGGGGTACGAGGTTTAGGAAGACTCAAGTCTTCACATGGCCTACATGAATTGGTACTATAGGGGCCTAAATAGTTACCAATATCATTTTGAGGTCCATTTGAGGTACCCTATACTATAAATATACAAGGAATATGGAACCGAAATATTGGTAATTATTTAGGCCCCTATAGTACTTCTACGCGGTTTGGGTTTCAGGCTTCAGGTTTTAGGGCTTAGGGTATGGGAGGGACTACTGCGCGGATGAAGAATCAAATGGAAAGGACATTCAACATGAAAATGGTAACTGGGTTTTGATAGGAGCAGGCAACAGGAATTATGGCAGGGGCCTTGTAATTGCCAATATCATGTTGAGGTCTATTTGAGGTGCACCATACCATGACTATGCCCCCTTAAATTGAACCCCCCTTAACATCAAATGGTTTCTCGAGACCTTTAAGAGGGGAAAAATGCAATAGGAGCCACCCAAAGATGAGTCATGGGCAGTTCTAAGGTCACTAGGAAGGCGGCCATTACAAGAAATCATAAGTAATAAGTGATCTCCTTGATTTCTTTGCCTTTTTGTTTTGGGTTCTATAAAGCAGTTGATGCTCAATATCTAGAGGGAATCTAGTTACAATTACGGATCTCCTAATTCAGGGGCACTGCAGCAACATAACTAATTGGAATTAGCCTTGAAGCAGAAAGACATATTTAGCTAAGTCTATTCTGTTGGATAATGGCTTAAGATCCGTTGGGTCTAGTCGAATTGGTTAATATGTTCCATCTATTTGAACTAGCGTACAAATTAGGAACTTCAATTGATTAGAACAGGGCCTTCTCCTACATTCGTCTTAAACGCGGTCCTATCTAGTTCTTTCAAGAAACAACCTCTCTAAGAAAGAACTTTGCAAGAGTATGAAAACTCTAGCACCATAATGTTGGTAGCTGGGATGGAAACAAGCCCCAGGTTGAGGGTTTAGAGTTTAGGGTTTTGAATTTGGGTCCAAGTTTACGAATTAGATTTTTGGATGACAACGACGCCAAGCTGCCTTGCGTGACCCCACCTCACCATCACCCTCATCCAAAAACGCCACCCGTCGACCACAAAGGCAAATGTACAAATAAGAGATTTCTCACAAATCGAATCTTTCTTCATACCCTTAAAGCTATTTAATCCTCAGTCCTGTCAACAGGGGCCAGCGACTTGACACACGACGCTAAGAAATCCAGATGCTCCAAAAGCAAACCCTAAACCCTAAACCCTAATCCCTAATCCGAGCACTAGTTTAATAAAAGGGACCATAGTTAAAGAAAAAAAATTGGAAAAATTCGCCGTCAAAGACTAATTTCAATTAGGTGGCATTTCGTATGGGGAAAAGGGACCAGATTTAAAGAAATTTTCTGGTGGACCAAACCTGAAAATCGAGATATTCAATGCATTCCTATTCATTTTTTAATTCGTAGAGGTCCAAGAGTCCGATGATGCGGGAATGCATTCCTATTCTTTTTTAATTGAGTTCCAGGAGCCCCAATCATTCTTTTAATCTGGCACCCTAAATTTCTTATTCTAGCGGGGCTAGTGGGGGGGGGACCCCCCCAAATTAAACAAGTGCTCGGATTA
>CAJNIZ010045158.1:23487-38943 GCA_905231905.1 Symbiodinium pilosum | reverse complement strand
GGCTCAGAGCTGCCTCGCCTGCCGGCTTCGGCGCGTTCGCCCTGCTCGACGGCCCCGGGCTCACTCAGTTTAGGGCTTGTTTAGAGTTTAGCGTCCCAAACCCTAGACTGTATAACCTGAAGCCCTAAGCCCCGAATCAACCATCTCTACATACGCCAACATCCTCCCTACGTAGCTTCAAAACACTAATGTGAAGATTCGGAAAACCCCGAACCTCCTAAAGCCTCCCCTATACCCTACACCTCACTTATCACCATTACATCCCGACATATCCACGATATAACCCCTTTGTAAGAGACCCTATAACCCCAAACCCTACACCCCCAAAAGATATATAAAATTCCCAAAGCCGTAGGGTTCCTGAACCGAAC
The DNA here is from genome assembly GCA_905231905.1 of Symbiodinium pilosum. Classification (NCBI taxonomy): domain Eukaryota; class Dinophyceae; order Suessiales; family Symbiodiniaceae; genus Symbiodinium; species Symbiodinium pilosum. Next base: position 38,572 of record CAJNIZ010045158.1, on the reverse strand, counting down.
TATAACCCCTAAATTTTAAACCCTACTTCAACCCCACAAGTCTGTAAAAGAATTGCCTTTTTATTGTGGACTATTTAAAGGGCCTTCAATCCTTTTTTGTACCTACGTTTGCGGTCCAGGTAAACCTTAAACCGTGAACCCTCAACGCGAAAAAAACAGAAACCCTAAACCCTAAACACCTAAACCCTAAACCCCTAAACACTAAACCCCTAAACCCTAAACCCCCTAAACCCTACACCCCAAACCTTACATCCTAAAACCGCAGCCCTGCGGGGTGGCCTTGAAACTCTCCAAGCCTTAGATGATTTAGGTTTAGGGATTAGGGTTCGTAGGGTTTAGGGTTTAGGGTTAAGGGTGGTTTTGGGGATTTAGGGGTTTCGGGGTTTGAGGGTTCAGGATGTTTGGGGTTTGCGCCTATTTCTTTGATGGTTTGGGTGGTTTAGGGTTCGGGTTGAAGATTTAAGGAGTTCTATGGGGATATATGAGGACTATGCCGGATGTAGAGCTCAGGGATTAGGTCCCGATTCGGGAGTTCTACAGGGCGGCTTTTCGGATGTAATTTTAAACACCCATTAGAATGAGAGTCAGTGCGTTTTATCAGGCTTTTAGGGTTTAGGGTTTACATAAGCGTCTCTTTCAAGGGGTTACAAAAAGTTTCTAGGGTTTGATAGGGCGTCCCTTTAAAAGGGATTATACAACTTTCAGGGATGAATATAGGGTCCCTTTTCATAGGCGTATAAACAGATGTATACAGGGATTACACAGGATTGGAGGTTTAGGGTTCGGGGTTTTGGGCTGGATGTCTAAGGCTTACAGCTTTACTTAAGGCATTGGGTTTTTATTGAGATTCAAGATTCATCTGGTCTACATACTAGGGGACAATATCATCATGAGAACTGCGCGGAAAAGTCAAAACCCTTAAACTCAAGCCCCAAAACCCAAAACCCTAAACCCTAAACCCCAAACTGGACAGGCAGGAAGCTGTCTGCGTCCCAGACCACATCGTCCTCGTAGGTGATGAGGTTGGCGGTCCTGAGACGACAGTATAATGGAGACCCATGATTAATAACCACCCTCCTTTTCAGGGGCTAGATATTAGGATCCCTATTATAATCCCTATTAAGGGGAGGGGGTTTATCAATCACGGGTCTGGGTTAGGCTTTATAGTGTTTAGTAGGGTTGGTTCGAAGGAGGGGTTTATAGGGATATACACGGAAGTATAATGACAGATTGGGGCATAGAGGAATATACAGGGGTATACAGGGAAATACACGGACACATAGGGGCAAACTGGTGGTTTGCAGGGAATAAGAGAATATATTCCCTGTATAATGTATTCCCTTGTTCCCTACTACACCTCAGTAAGTTTAGGCGCCTGATGTCTTTGGAATTCAGGCTTGAGTTGCCGAAGCTTCGGGGCTTAAGGCTTAGGTTGAAAAGAGTTTAGGGGCTTCAATAGCTCGCCACAGGATTTGAAGGCACTTTGAAAGCCAATCTAGCTACCTGCAACTGAGGGTGAACCTAAACCCCATGCCGTAAACCCCTAACCCCTTCCTGAACCCCCAACATATGTAGAATACTGGCCTTTGGGTCACTTTTAATTTACGCGAGGGCCGCGAGCCATTATTTTGCCTACTTATGGGGCCCGGGCAATCCCTAAAGTCTAAACTCGCTTAGGTAGGTGGGGAGCTGCAGGTGCTCTTGTTCTCTCCAGTAGTTTTATGGCGGTTATATAGGGTTTAGGGTTTACGGTGTAGGGGTTTAAAGTTTGGGGGTTTGGGGCTTAGGGCTTAGGGTTGTTCACGTGATGGTGTATTGGGGGTTATATAGGGGTTCCATGGGTGGTTGTCAAAATTTTGGTCCCTTCTTTGGGTACCCTAAGTATTAGGTGCCGTATTATAATAGGGGCTCAAAAAGGGGCCATGATTTTGACAACCACCCATGTTACAATACCGCAATGCTTGATTAGGGGCTTAGGGTTTGGGGGACCTAAACCCTAAACAATAACCCTACGCCCTAAACCCTAAACCCTAAAGCCTAAACCCTAAACCCTATAGCCCCCAACCTTGGAGAACATGCAAAACTCAACTGCCCAAGAACCTGCCCTCAAGGTCAAACCCAAAAGTTTAGGGTTTAGGGTTCAGGGTTTAGGGTCGAGTCTGCAAACCCTACGTCGTTAAACCCCCGACCCTCAATCTCTCAACTTTGGACCTGCACGTCCCAAGTCTCTAATCTCTCAAGCTGAAACCCGTAGTCTCAAAACCCCCAGCCCTACACATCCCCATGCAATCCCATTAGAATTCAAATTCATAACCGAATCCCCATGACCCCTATAAGCGGAAGCCATAAAACCCTAAGCCTAAACACCTAAACCCCTGAGCCCTAAGAACCTTAACCCTAAATATTCTCTCCTCGTGCCGAACTCCTCTCTGACCTGAGGTTGTGGTAACAGGCAAGAGAGGGGTTTGGGGTAAGAGGTCTACTGCTTCGGGATGTTGAGGGGTAAGGCATTTAGGCTTCAGGGTTTTGTGGGTTCAAGTTTCGGGCTTCAGGGCCTAGAGTTTTAAATGTCCGGGCTTAGGAGGGAGAATCAAATGGTTAACGCGGGAAATCATGTCGGACATGAAGAGGGACCTGGGGTAGAAGAGAGATGACAAAGGGATTTGGTTAGGCATATTGCCTCAATAGTGGAGGATGCAGTAGAAAAATGCAAAATCACATGACCTATAGTCCAAACCCCTAGTATCCGCCTTAATCACCCCTAGCATGCTCCCCTATATGATCCTATATATAACCCCCCTAAAGGAGCTCAGACAAAAAAAATAAACCCTGAACCCTAAATCCTAACCCTAAATAAACCCCTATATAATCTCGTATATAACTTCATATAACCACTCTAAAAGAGTTCAGACCCAAAAGCCTAAACCCTATATAATCCCCCATATAACCCCTCCCCCAAAACCCTAAACCCTAAACCCTATCAAATCCCCTGTATGACCCCCTTACGGGAGTTCAGACCCAAAACCCTAAACTCTAGACCCGAAACCCTACTTAATTCTCTATATAACCCCCCTAAAGGAGGTCAGACCCAAAACCCTAAACCCCGAACCCTCAACCCTAAACCCTATATAATCCCCTACGTCATGTCATCCCCTATATAACCTGTCTAAAGGAGTTCATACCCCAAACCCAACACCCAAAACCCTAAATCCCATGTAATCCCCTGAATCACCCCCCTGAGTTCAGACCCAAAACCCTAAATCCTAAACCCTATATAATCCCCTGAAAAATCCCCTATATGATCCCGTATATAACCCCCTATATAACCACCCTAAAGGAGTTCAGACCCAAAACCCAAAACCCTCAACCTAAACCCTACATGACCCCCTATATAATCCCCTATATAACCCCTAAAGGAGTTCAGATTATGGCTCAAATGGAGACCATGGCTCTAGAAAGCTTATCTTCCAGGCGGTTGGGGGAACTTGTTTAGAATTTCGACGTCAGCCACTCAGTTTTGGGTTTAGGGTTTGGAGGTAGGGCTTAAGGTTTAGGGAAAAGGAAAGCCAACACACCCTAAAGCCTAAACCCAGGCATTCACCGGGCTTAGATGTCCAAAGTTGGATCGCTCTCTATCTACACCCAACAAAAGAAGGCATTGATTGCAATTACCTGGCCCCCAGGACTAGGTGAGGTTTTAGGGTTTAGGGAAATGGCACATCGTCCTCGCTTCCAAGCCAGTCCTCCTGGTTTATGGTTGAGTCAGGGTTAAGGGTTTAGGATTTAGGCTTGCCAGTCGAGCCATCGTCGGAGATGACCCTATTGAGGCTGCAAGACTGAAGACTAAGACTGCATGGGGACTGCTGCCAGTGGTTGGGCCACTCGGTCACTCAAAGAGGACTTCGAAGGGAAACTGCGAGGTTTCGCAGCCAGTCCGCGCAAGGAAGCGTTGGAGGCAATCAGAGGACGCCATGCAAAGGCGGTGTGCATGACATGAGTGGTCCAGTCCTTTGAGGATACGCTTCCACCCGCTCCTCCTAACTGCCACAAGCGCAGCGAGAAGTGCTTCAACCTCTCATCTGGCGGCACGCCTGTCTTGAGCTCGTACGTTTGGGCTGGAAAACCCCAAAAGGCCAGTATTCTAAATATTTTTGGTTCAGGTAGCAACCAACACACGAACAGCTTCTTCTTCACTAAAACATAAAGCTCGATACCTAAGCCCGCAACATGCTTGATTTCAGCCCTGTACTATATGATCCCTACAGCCCTTTTAGAAACAGGTAACGCGAAAACTTCGAACCCTGGATCCTAACCCTAAATCCTAAACCCTAAACCCTGGAGCCTAACCCGAAATCCTAGAGGCTCTATCTGACTCTCCCCCATCATTCTTCTTATTAGCATCACCATCGATCATGGTCTAGGGCTTAGGGTTTAGGATTTAGGGTTTTAGGTCATTTTCCAGTGGGAGCGCAGGGTTCACCTGGACCCCCTCCAAGGTAGTTCCTTTGTGGGTGTGGCCTGGCTTTTACGATGCGACGGCTGCAAGGACCACAGAAAGGTAGGCATGCAGCATCCTGAACCCCTAACCGTTCAGGGTTTAGGGACCCTGAACCCTAAAGCCTCGGCCCCTAAACCCTAAATCTTTAATATCCCAAAGCCCAAAACATCGCTGCAACCGGGAGCCTATACCCCAAACACTACTTGAACCATAATCACACTAGTGTCTGGGAACCCTATATGAGTATACGGGGATTATATAGGATTTAGGGTTTAGGATTTAGGGTTTAGGATTTAGGGTGTGGGGTTTAGGATTTAGGGTGTAGGATTTAGGGTTTAGGGTCTAAACTCCTTAAAGGGCTTATATAAGGAATTATGTAGGGGACTACTATAGGGGACATTAAGGGGGATAAAAGGAATTTAGACTATGGCTCATACACGGAATTATCGACATCTAGGAATCAGGGTTAGGGATTTATTGGTTAGGTTTTCGGGATATCACCCCCAATATGGAGAACCAACTGGAAAAGAGCATGGCAATGCAATGGAAACTGGGATTATGTAGGGGCTAGAGGGATTGTAAACCCTAAGCCCTAAGCCGGTAGGTTATCGAAATTATACTCCTTGCTTGGGTCCCTATCAGAATTTGGCCCTTAATATTTAGGGTACTTCAAAAGGGACCATGACGTTGATCTACAGTGAGGGAATGTTTCATCTAAGGACTATAAGGGATTATATAGGCATTATATTCCCCATTCCCTGCTAAACCCCAAAAATTAATGTTTGGGTTTGGACATCTTCCTTAAACTCTCCCAAGGGGCTGGGATCAAACCAAGTTTTTGCTTCCTGCGGCTCTTGGCCACACCCCGGATGGCGTAGAAGCCATCGCTGGAAAAGTCCTGCGTTTGGACCCTAAACCCGTGGGGAACTCTTAGGTCCCTCTCAAGAGGTTGGAAGAGGTATGGCATAGGCCAAGACCCTCCTTGTGCCGTTGAATAGGCGTATATGGTCCTAATGGCGGGTTTAGGGTTTAGTGGGGTATGCAGGGTTTAAAAAAGGGTTGAAGGAAGGTCTAGTAGGGTTTCAGCATAGCACGTGGAATTGAAGGTTTGAGGGTTTGGAAACTGATTGTGGCTTGTGGGCTTACGGAGGTTAGGTTTGTACGCTCGGGAGAATCTGGTTTGGGGCTTTGGGGCGGGGGGCGGCGGGGCAAACTTAAAACTTCGGTCACTGGAACTGTCTTGATCTGGAGGGAACATTTAGGTCAGGTCTATCATTTGCCTGTCTCTAAGAAAACATATATATATATATATAAGTTATATACGGGTTGGGCCAGAATTATGCGGCCTTTCTCCAGGGTTATCTAGGGAACATTTTGAGGATCTCACAGCTTTATGATTTCTATATAACTCCTATGTAACATTTTGCCTGGTTCCCTACGAATCCCAGTAAGGCATTCTGGTTCAAGTTGTCGGGGTTAGGGTCACCAAGGGCTCACCGTTTCAAACACCCTTCGGGCAGTACTCAACCCAGCCAGGCATCTTCGAGCTTACTACTAGCATTATGGTTATTCTGATCCGCATTCTTAATACTGCTATTTTGCTATTCTTGTCATGATTGCAATTAGGGTTTAGGGTTTAAGGCCATGAACCCATTAACATTCGAATCACATATATAAAAGGTAGGTTTGGGGTTTAGTGAGCCTCAACTCCGTACCGCGAAGCGCGCAAAAAAACAAAACAGTCATGACCCTCCTTGTACCTCGTCAATAGAGGTATGTGGTCCCTATCTACGGTATATAAAGGGTAGATTTGAGGGTCCCTAAACCCTAAACCCCAAATCCTAAACCGTCAAAGGCCCTCAGACTTGACGAAGCCTTCGTGCCTTTAAGCGGTCTGCACAGGGGTTTAGGTATTAGGGTGTAGGGTTTAGAGTTTCTGGGGTCGGGGATCGAAGCGATGTTGGAGTCGGGGGGTCCCTAAGTTTACACCCCCGAAGCCATACAGTGGCCTTAAACCCTTCGTTCCCAAACCCCAAAATCCCCTCAAACCCCAAACCTAAACCCTGAAGCCAACCACAACCCGAGCTTCCGTCTCATTTGCCATGTTTTTTCCATTTGATTCTCCACTCCTGCTGTCTTACTGGGAACATCTTGTTGGCGAAGCCCTAAGCCAAATATGCCTGTAGAATCTATTGCGCTCCTTTGCTTTTTAAAGCAATTAAGTTCAACCCTAAACCCTAAACCCAAATTACTAGCTCCCGAGCGTAATCCCTGAACCCTAAGCCAAACACTCCTTGCCTCCCCGAACTACGATGACACCTGGAAAAGGGCCATGGTTAATTAAGTGTTAAGGGTTTAGGGTTTAGGGGGTTTGGGGGCTGCCCTTTAGAATGGGAGCTACATGGGCTTCCATTTTGATTGAGGGGTAGAACCAGACCCTTTCGTCCCCGAAACCTCCCTGGCTCCCAAACCCGAAGATTTAGGGTTTAGGATTATCCCTAAACCCTACACCCCCCCGTCCGGTGGGTCCTTCTCGCCCGCAGGCGTGTCCAACTTAAACTCCCCAGGCAGAGTAAGCACCTTCAGGGGAGAAGGTGGGTTTCGGGTTTCGGTTGAAGGTTAAAGGGACGATGAAGATCTAAAGGAGTTTCGGGACTAGGGACTTGTGAAAAGGAGTCTTATGATGATTCTCTGCGGAAATGTATCGGGAAATGCAAATACACACACATGTATATATATATATATATGTATTATATACATACATACGTAGAAATGAAAGGATAGAGAGGTATGTATATGGTTCCAGCACTCGGTCAGGGTATAAGGCCTGTGGTTCAGGGTTGAGGATTCAAGTTGGGACTAGCAGTTTCCCTCAGCCCTTGGCCGTAAAACCTGAAGCTTGAAACTAAGTGCCTATATGGTATGATGTAGAGTTTCTATACTAGGAATTTATACTATGGTTTGGGTCATTATCTCATAGGAAGGTACTTAGGACCCTGCGGGAAAACGATCGATGGTCGATACCACGTGGACTGCCAGGTGTTCGGAGTTGCAGCCACTGAAGCAGCCCTCGGGGGCCATGCCGCCATGATAGGACGTGTGCCCGTGGATCCTATGGCCCAGTCAGCCAACCGGGGGTCTGTGACAAATGCTACCATCCTGGTCATTTCTCGCTGGATTGCAGCTGCAGCCATCGCCTGGATCTCGGCTTTGGCTTCAGGAGCTAGGGGCTTAGGGTTTCAAGATTTAGGGTTGAGGGTTTAAGGGTTGAGGATGGAGTAGGATGTCAAGCTTCGTTAAGAGATCTGGTGGCCTAAAGTCCATGCTCTAGCCCTGAACCCTTACGTCCCCTACCCAAAGTACTGTTTCCTAAGCCTAAATATATTAGGGTTATATAGGCATAATGGAAAAGAAAATGGAAACTACTGTAGTATATTAGGGTTATATAGGCCTTTAAACTGACAAAGACATCCCCAAGCCCCACCAAGTTCCTGCAACGCCATACAGGCATGTTATGAAACAACAAGGTGATTTAACCATTACAACATGTAAGAAGGTACAGGTCATAACTTGGGGTCTTGCAATCCACATGATTTTGAAAGCGGACATATGTATGTATCTATATATACAAATCCATAACTATAATCGCTGCAAAATGTAACATAAATCTTAAACCCTGAACCCCTAAGAAACAGCAAGCTGAGTGATCCGAGCTTCCTACTGTTGGATATCATTGACGTTGCCTACGTTATCAAGGTTCCAGGTGCCAAAAACCATCCCGGAACCCTGAACCCTCAAGCCTGTAGTTGGGACGTAGAAGCCTATTCCTTAAACCCTAAACCCCTAAACCCCCATTATCTGCCTACTCGAACCCTCAGGCTCCGTGAGCCCTCTTTTTTTTGCTTTATAGTCGAATCATCCATGTGAGTATACAATAGATAGAATACGGGGTTAAGGGTTTAGGGTATATAATCCCCCTTAAGTAGATAGAATATGGGGTTTTATAGAAGGTTATATAGGGATAATGGAAAGGAAAATGGAAGCTACTATTTAGATTTTAGGGTTTAGAGTTATAGTCCCCCTTAAGTAGATCGACGAATATAGGATATATGGCTATGTTATTATAATATAACCAAAGCCACATTCTATCTACTTGAGGGGGGCTATATATGTATCTATATATATATATATCCCAGAAGCAGTGGTATCATTCGGGGGGTCCCCATAATAAGGATTATAAGATTTGGGGTCTTTTTGGGATCTCCCTAGGTTGGAAAACTACCATCCTAAACCCTTATCCCTAAACCCTGTATATATACACAAGTAGAAAACTCCAAGTAAGTTCAGCAGAAGGCAGGCTTCAAAGTGAAGAAATCATATTTGGGGTGTCCGAAAAATTGGGTACCATTTTAGGGGCAGGGGTCCTTTTAATAAGGATAACAATATTTGGGGGGTCTCTATGTTGGGAAACTACCTTTTCCAAGTCGTGATGTGGGTCGGCCCTCGCCCCACACACACACACACTGCGTTTGTCATACATTCATAGCAACCACAGGAGATATTGATGAGCAAATTACGGACCCTGCGTCTCCCGATTATTCCGCTACCACTGGGCGGAGGCCTAATAAGCCTCCAGACTGCAGCCGAAATCAGTAACAGCTCTGGCAAAGACGCTTCTGAACAGAAACCCTGATAAACCTTGAAGCCTGCACCCTATGGACCCCAACCTCCTACACTTCAACCCGAAAACATTTACAAACCTCATCCCTAAACCCTCATCTGTTTCTGGATCCCAAAATGTGTAGAACAATCACCCCTTTCGGTTCTTGTAATTAATGTGTTGGGCCGTCATGTTAGCTGTTTTCGAGGCCCAGGTGGATCTGGATTCTGAAGCGCACTCCGGCAATCGCGTTGCAGCCGCCTACATAGTTAGAGCCGCTTTGCAACCAGACCAAATGGACCGAGGTTTCTCAGAATACGGGGTTTTGGGGACCTCAGGGAGTCTGAGCACATCTGGGGACTGCTTTGGCTTTATTAGGACCCTAGAGAGGATTCCATATTGGTAAAAAACTGGATAAAATCCAACTACGAAGCATACCCCAACCCTCCCCCTGAACCCTCTACGTCCTCATGATCCCTTTAAATCGCCCGCTAGGTCTTCACTGCTCGACACAATCGAGCTATAGTCTGAACTCCTAGTATCCACCTGAATAAGCCCCGTAAAGCTCCCCTATATAATCGCCTATACATCCCCCTTTAAGGAATTTAGACCCTAAACCCTAAACCCTATAGATCCTAAACCCTAAATCCTAAACCCTAATAAACGCTAATTCCCTATACTAACCCCCTTTAAGCCCCTAGGGTTACAGGGCGGCCTTGTAGCGGAGCCCTGCCGAAGGTGAGCTGCGCTTCTCCACCGCAAAGTGCCCCTGGGAACCATCCCATGCTTCCAACCTTAGGGACCCTAAGATTTAGGGTTTAGGATTTAGGATTTAGGGTTTAGGGTTTAGGCTTCCAACCTTAGGGATTTCAGGGTTTAACCTTAGGGATTTATGGTTTATATTGGGATTGTAAGGTATATATTGGGGTTATATAGGGATAATGTTATATAGGGATTTTGGAAACTAAGGGATTTAGGGTTTAGGGTTTAGGGCCTTAGGGTTAAAGCTTCCAACCTTAGGGATTTCAGGGTTTATCCTTAGGGATTTGTGGTTTTCTTGGGTTGAGGGGTTGTATTGGGGTTATATTGGGATAATGGAAAATAAAATGGAAACTACTACTTAGGGATGTGAGGGTTGGGGGGTTTAGGGGTTTCAACCTGAGGGACCCCAAGGCTTAGGGTTTAGGGGTTTAGGGGTTAGGGGTTCAGGGTTTAGGGCTTAGGGTTTAGGGTCTAGGGTTTAGGGTTTTGGAAACTACTATAATCGGGTCATATAGGGACTATAGGGTATATATATATAGGGGTTATAAGGGGTTAATGGAAAAGAAAATGGAAACTACTATAATGGGGTCATATAGGGTTGAGACCCCAAGGCTTAAAGGGGGTTATATAGGGAATTAGGATTTAGGATTAGGGCTGAGGATTTAAGATTCAGGGTTTAGGATTTAGGGTTTAGGATTTAAGATTTAGGGTTTAAGGATTTGAGGGTTTCGGGGTTAGGTTATGTTGGGGTTATATTGGGATAATGGATCATAAAATGGAAGCTACTATTTATAGGGTTTAGGGTTCAGGGTTTTGAGGGTTTTGGGATATTAGGGTTTCGGGATTTGAGGGACTGGGGATTTGAGGGGTTTAGGGTTTTTAGGGTTCAGCGGGGGCTGTAGAGTTATAGAATAAGATGGAAAATGAAATAGCAACTACTAATTAGGGTTTAGGACAGACCTCAATGATTTGAGGCTCGGGGGATGCGCTTTTGAGGTGTAGGTAAAGGTTTAGATTTGAAGATTAAGGACGCAGGATTTGTGGCTTGGGATTCAGGCTTCGGGGCTGAGGGCTTAAGGCTTAGGCTTCGGGGTGTTAGGGTTATATAGGGGTATTATGTAATATGAAGCCCAATAAGGGGCGTATACGGGCTTGGCATGGATTAGGGGTCTGCGGGATTCACAGGTGTGGGGCTTCCGGGGCATGGGATCAGGGGGTTCTGGACTCGTGGGTTTAGGGCTTGGGGCCTAGGAATTACGAGGGTTTGTGGGATGGGCTCTAGGCGATTTTTGGGTACACTTGCCGACGAACAGTAACCCTAGACAGACCGACCATTGTCCATTTTGGACAGGGGACTATATCAGTTTTCATATTAGTTTCAAAAGCCTGTGGAGATTGGAGGTTATTGGGCTTCAAAGCTTAGGTTTTTTCAGTTCAGGTTAGGGTATAGAGTAGGCCAAGGTTGTTTGCATGATATTCACATGGGTTGTGCATTTCTTGGTGGTTGAACCACATAAGATTACACTCTGTGTATATACATATAATACAATACCCAAAAGGAGGATACAATCTTCCTCTATATTGGATACTCTAAACTCTAAACCCGATATAATCTTCCTCTATATTGGATACTATAATATTCACCCCAAAAATACTGACCCATGGCTTGGAATCTATTAAACGGTTTCCCCAAGAGGCCACCCATTGCAGAATCTCACCAGCTGGCAGTGCCACCATATATGGTTGTCTGTATATATATATATATACAGAGAAAGGGAGAAGAAGAGAGTAGAGAGAGAGAGAGAGAGAGATAGATAGATATATATATATATATGCTGGCCCCCCCCCCAAGATCTACGTTTAGAGTGTTTACCATATATATATATAACATACATCCACACATAAACTGGGTTTAGGTCTTTTTTAGGTATCAGCCCTCCCCGCCCAGATTACCAACCCCAAGGTTCAGGCTTAGTTGGGCTTGTTTAGGGTTTAGGGGTTTGGGGGTTTAGGTTTATAGCTTATGGATTTAAAATTCAGGGGTTTAGGGGTTTAGGTTTATAGCTTATGGATTTAAAATTTAGGGGTTTGGGGGTTTAGGTTTATAGCTTATGGATTTAAAATTCAGGGGTTTAGGGGTTAGGTTTATAGCTTATGGATAACTAATGCTACTTGAGGGGGAAAAGCTGGTTAGGAGAATCCATGTGTTAGGCTTTCGGCAAAATTCTGTGATCCCGAACCCATTGTGTGTAAGAATTCCCTGCATTTTACACACCCTTGGCATCCTTTCTGAATATATAATCCTTTTTTCGGTGATCTTCGAATCCCTAAACCCCTAAACCCTACTCCTTTTTTCAAGACATCAGCCCTACGTGACCAACTTACAAGATCCCTCTCCAATTCCTTTGCAGGAGAAACCTGCTGATTATCGCTAGTTTCCTAGCCATGCTAATCAGGTAAATATATCCCTTGGCATGATAAACCTTTTGTTTGAGAGAAGCCGCATGGATTTGTTGTTGAAATGTCAGCTTCAAGGGCATCAGCAAAATCAGGGCCTTATGGCGGGATCCCTTTTTACAGACATGAAACTTCCACAGAACCCGTGTGAAGTCAAAACCTAAACTCCCCGTACCAAGCTCCGACCTCCTCCAACTCAAAGGAATTGTACGGGCAGTATGGGGGTATATAAAGGTATATAGGAGTATATGGGGGTTTATAGGGCTACAAAATACATCTGGTAATCACAAAACCGAACGGCTCAAGGTATGGTGGGCTAGGTGGGTGTTGAATGGTTTGGAGAAGCGATTAAGTACAGCCCTATGGAGCCAGGTATCCAACAACCATATGAGCTATTGTCGAAACTCCTGGTATCTCCCTTAATGACACCTATGATTGTCCCCTATGTCTTCCAATATATAACTCCCAGGTAAGAAGTTCAGACTATAGTGCGTATAGTGGCCCCAAACCCTCAGACCTCAGGCAAGAACCTTGAAGTACTCCTTTTTGGGGGTAATTGAGCCCGTAATCAGCTGGGCAGGTTACTGGTCGCGAACGTCTGAACGATAGCCATCTGCACCCACGAGCAATGATCCTGGGACAAGGTTGAGGGTCTAGGGTTCGAGGCTTCGGACAAAATTCGAAGTTGGGGCTCAGGGTTGAGGATAGGGAAAGAGAACACGGAAGTAGACTCTGCAACAACGACTGCTAGGCACCTCTGTAGGCGAGAAAAACTTGTCCTAAAGTTTTATTTGCTTTGGACTATTTACTTTTACCGCTGAATATTCAGGCAAAACTGGCATTGGGTTTGGCGACCAAGGCCGACAAGTTAGGATGTAGGGCTTCATGTCCGATGATAAGCAACAGTCCAGCAGGGGATGTAGAGGAATATAGCCTTCCAAGGGATCACACCCTAAACCCTAGGCTACGGCACTTGGGGTTTAGCAAGACTCCGCATCAAGCTTGGTTGGAACAAATTGCCCGCAGCCATTTCTGGCAAAGGTTGGTCATCTTTCGGAATTGAGTAGCGTTTGTTTGGTGGTTGAACCTACTAAGATAATATTCTTTATATAGAATACCAAATTCAAAGGGAGGATAGAATCTTACTCTATAATGGGTACCATAGTATCCCCAAATAAACTACTGCTCAATTGGGCTTTGGGTTTAGGGTGACTACTCTTACAAATCAAACCCGCCGTAATCTAGCCCTTACTTTGGAGACACCCAAACCCTAAACCCTCAACCCTAAACCCTGAACCCTAAACCCTGAACCCTAAACCCTAAACCCTAAATCCTGAAGGAGCTTCATACTGCAAAGAGAAGGCCTAATTAGAGCGCTGAGGCGTCGGGTTTAGGGTTTAGGGGTAGAGGGTTTAGGGGCTAAGGGTTTACAGGCCCAAGGCTTACAGTTTTGTGTAGGCGTTTGAAGGTTCTTAGCCGGCTTAATGAACCCCCAAAACTGATCGCAGTTTCTGCAGGCTCTTAAAATACAAGCTTTAGCATGTAGAGCCGCTGGTGCCGAGGAAGGATGTGTTTCAGGGTGTCAGAATTCGGGTTGAGGGTTTAGTTAGCCCACAGTACCCTAGGAAGAAAACAGGATCCTTTCTTACGTAAACATAAGGGTGCCCTAGACCCTAAACCCTAAAAAACAGTTTCCATGTACTTTTCAACTATCCCTGTATTATCCCCTATATAAACTACCCCATAACACAAGTTTCCATGTTATGTTCCATGTTCTTTTCCAGTTGATTCTCCATTATAGGGGGATAATGACCCATATATAACCCCAATATATACCCTATAATCCCAATATAACCTGTTATAATAGTTTCCATGTTCTATTCCATTATCCCTATACTACCCTACTATTACCCCAAAGGAATCCCTGAGTTATAAAGGATCCCTAACACTAGGGTTTAGGGTCTAGGGTTTAGGGTTTAGGGTTTAGGTTCAGGAAGCTCAAGGCCCCTGCATTAATGTGAGGGATTACAGTCTTGGGGTTTAGGACTTAGAAACTTAGGGGTTTCGAGTTTAGGGGTTTATGGATTTGGGGTTTAGGTCGTAGGGTTTAGGTTCTAAGGTTTAGGGTTTAGGCTTTGTACGATGTAAGGTTTGGAGTTTCCACGCAGGCCCCAACATAGACCCCCTTAATATCATAATCTGCTTTCTATGTAACACCCAAAAGATTGAAGAGAACAACTCGTTCGTGAAAACCCTTAAGCCGATAAATGTCCCCTTTGTAGCCCCTACATATCCCTGCACCCCCTTCAAAGGAACCCCTACTTGATGGAAACCCCCATAGTCCTTGATTAGATGTATTTGGCTCTCTGGGAACTTCAGTTAAAGAGAACTTTGAGATTTCAAGGGTTATGGGTTTAGGATTTGACGACCCCAAGCAGAGAACCCGAATCTTTTGCATGGTTCCCCCCAAAATGGCACCCTAATTTTGGGAAACCCCCATTTGTCAGATCGAAACCGTCAGAATCTTCCCTAGACCCTGAACCCCTAAACCCCAAAAACTCAACCCCAAACCCTATAAGCCCCTAAACCCTAAACCCTTAAATAGTAGCTTCCATTTTCCTTTCCAGAATCCCTATACAATCCCTATATATTGGATACCGCTCCCCCCCTCACTAACAGTTGGATAATACTAATAATATGGTTATATA
>CAJNIZ010045158.1:0-19152 GCA_905231905.1 Symbiodinium pilosum | reverse complement strand
CCCACCCCCCCCTCACCCCCCAAAAAAAACACACACACACACACATAGATCACACATATTGGCCCTGAACCTTGAAGGGTCCCCTCGAGCGGACAACAGAAGGAATTAATATTGCAAAACCCAACCCTATACCTTTGTGTCGGGCTATGATGTAAAAGCCAGAACAGAATGATCTGCAATATGACCTCCTTCTTACACTGATAAGATTGCAGTAGAAAAACCCTCCCGACCTGTATTCTCATTACTCAGCCCCAAACCCTAAACCCTAGACCCTTGACCCTAGACCGCGCTACACTTACAGTAAATCTAGGGAAGGCCCTCATGCTTGGCAGTCGCTTCGGGGTAAAGTCTGGTCGACCGAAATCCCCCCCGCACGTTTTAGGGTTAAAGATTTAGGGTTCAGGGTTTACTCTTAAGGCTCAGGGGGCTTCGTCCTTAGGGGAAAACACATCGAGGCACTTTTGTTGCTACACGAAATCACTCAAGCAAAGCGGTGACTTTCGCAAACCTTCTACATCAGCCCGACCTGTAACTCCCAATGACCTACAATTCTATGGGTATAGTCCCCCCAAGTAGATAGTATATAGCTTTGAGTACCTTTCAACAAGATCCCGTATACCCCAGATTCTATCTACTTAAGGGGGACCACAATATCTAATAACTGAGAGGTAGTTGCTAAACTGTAGGTAGTTGGGTTACAGGTAAACCCTGAGTCCTAAGCCCCCTAAAAGTTCAACACAGGTCCTGAAACTGCAAAAGCCCAGTTGCTTCAAGTCCTAAAGCATACACGGACCAAAACTAAAGATGAACTACAAGAGCCTCTCAAAAGGACTGTGGTCGGAGGGCCCCTTTCTGGTATACTGTGTTTGTGTGGGGGAAGGGTCAGCACAACCCTCAAGATCTAAAAGCTCCATGGATACCTATATGAGCTGTAGTCTAGACTCCTAGTATCCCCCTTAATAACCCTAATAGTACTCCCCTATATAGTTAGCCCTGTTAAGGAGTTTAGACAAAATAGCTCATATCACCCCTGTAGCCCTTTCGAAGATCTCTATAGGGGTTTCCCAAAATTTTCGGGTACCCTTTTGGGGGTCCCTATAATAAGGATTATATTATATTGGGGTCTATATTAGGGTCCCCTTATTTTGGGAAACTACCCTATAGCTTCCTGAAAGCCCCTAACCCCTTAGCTGGCGTCGAGCTGCCAGCAGCAGACCGACGAAAGCGTGCCGCGGAATCCAGTAGGATTTTCGGGCAGCATCCTTTTCACGCCCAAGTTTAGAATTACAGGGTTTAGGGTTTAAGGGTTATGTTGTTCAGGGCTTGGGGCTAGACATGTGAATGGTTTCAATGATTAGGATTTACACACGGCGTAAAGCCTATGATGCTTAAAGTTTTGGCCGAGCTGTTGATTGCTTCTGAGTGCTGCACTTAGTGGCTGAGTGAACACATGTAAGGTTGGCAAAACAAATGCATTGGGTCCTGCCCCCACCCATTAACAGTTTATAATAGGGGTCATATTAAGGGTTAGTATGAATATATTATAAATATTACCCAACTGTTAATGAGTGGGGGCAGTACCCTACAAACGCACCATAACGCATGGGAAAACTGTTTCCAAACCGGCCTGTAAGGACTTCCAACAGTTGAGATTTTTGTCGAACCCCTAACTCGTAAACCCTAAAACCTTCTCCCACATTTTCAGAAAAGCCGGTGAAAGAGGCTTTGGCGCTGAAGCTTTGGAAAAAAGGGAATGTTCCATCAAAAGCCCGCAAGAGATATGCATATGGGGGTCCCTATACAAAGGGTTGTAGTATTGTGCAGTGTATAGTGGGCTACCCCTATTTATGGAAACTATCATGTGGACGTGCTCGAAAGTACTGGTCCTTGCACCAAAGAAGCTGCAAGTCAATGACTTTCCTGGTCTTGGTAAATTACCCACTTGCGAACTAGGAGCTCAAACACTATACCCGTATTACTACAAATATATGAAAAATATATATATATATATATATAGATACAGGAGCTTGAATGAACTGGAAAACCATGGTTCCTACTGTGGATTCCGTACAGGGGTAAGATTCAGAGAGACCCATGTATAGAGAGAGATAGAGAGAGACCTTTATATAGATATATATATATATGTGTCCTTAACCCCAAGCCTCAGGATCTAAACCCTCAACCCCTAACACTTCCCATACATTCCAAATCCTTCGGGTATTTCAGGTATGCCTTTGCTGGAGTTTTGTCCAAAGGCTCTCAATTCATAATTGGTACCTGCATTGGGCCCTAAAGTCTGTCTGCACTACTTCCCACAGGGCTATGTTGTAGCCTGTGAAATTCGTCTGCATGTAACACCTGTTCTAGGCTACTTGAGAGCATTGAGGTTGTATTCCACATCATTGAGCCCGAAACCCTAAACCTAAACCCGGAACCCTAAACCCTGCACCCTAAACACTAAACGCTTTGGGAGATTCTGCGTGGCCCTCAGGGCTCGTGTCGTGTATCTATGGAGAAGTTTAGGATTAAGGTTAAGGGCTTAGGGCCTAGTACCGTGTATGCTTACGGGTGTTTCGAAGTTGTGGATCTTACTGTACCCTGAAACCAAAAACCCATGAATTAAGCAGTCACACAATGTATGGATGGGGTGCCTGTTTGAGGAGCGGCCCAGCAGCATTATTGTTCTTGTCATTGTTGGCATTGGTAGTATTGATAGTACTGGTAATACAATTCATGTTTTCTTGTATATATGTGTTCATATATATATATGTATGTTCTTAGTATATTATTGGTATGATTGGTACTATCAGTACTCTTAGTCTTATTAATTTGCTGACCGTATGCTACCAGTGTACTTTTCGTATGATTCTTACCATCTATCAGTCTCCCATACCTCTTGGGTGGAAGCGACGGGCGTACTGGGCTGGTGCTCTCGCAGGATTCGGGTTGAGCGGATTAGGTCAACCCTAAACCCTAAATCTCTAATCCCCAAACCGCGAAATTAGGGATTCTACAGGGGCTATCTGAGCTATAGTCTAAACTCCCAGAACCCCCTTAATAACTCCTATGATACTCCCCCATATAATCCCTATATAGCCCCCTTTAAGGAGTTTAGACTTTCGCTCATATGCATGTATATGTATGTGTATAGCGTTTAGAGTTTAGGGTGTAGGGCATGTACATATATATGTATATACACGATGTGTCTGCGTGCTATCTCTACTTCCTTTCCACGAATCCACACTACCTTCAACAATGATGCCCCTAAACCTGGTATCCCCTTAGACCTATAACGAACCTGGTATCCGTGTTTATGCTTTAGGGTGATACTATATCTAAAAAATGATTCCTGAGAAAGATCCATAATGAAACATGTTATGCGTACCTATTCCTTAGGTTTATACTATGAACCCGGTAACCTCCTGAACCTAACATGAAGATGTTAAGTGCCCTTATTCCTTCTGGTCATATTTTAAACCGGATATCCTCCTGGACCTGGCACGAAAGTGTTGTTTGCCTTGAGTTGTACTATAATAAGAAGACTTAATATGAAAATGCTATTGGTAGTTATAACTTCGGGGTATGCTATGGTAGAAGTAACAACTAATCTCCGAGGAGACTACGAAAACTAAAAGCCTTGAACCCTAAACCCTGTAGTCCCCTTTAAGTAGATAGAATATGGGCTATATGGGCATCTTATTATAATATACCCAAAGCTATATTGTATCTACTTGAGGGGGACTATGACCTGCAAGCCTTTGCCTGACATCTACACTAGCACCCTACATCCTAGGAACTCCTTGGACACCCACTACCTGGCACCCCTAACATTTAGGGCTTAGGGGCGATATTCCTTCTTTATTTGGGTCTTGGGTCTGAATTGGTAGTGTTGTACCAGGTAGTGGGTGTCCAAGGGGTTCCTATGACTACATGCGCGGTTTAAGGTTTAGGGCTTTAGCCGCTATGAGGAACCCTGAACAGTGGACATAGGGGTCCCTCTTGCAGAGTATAGTCCCTACTATGCTCTCTAATACGAAGCCCATGTAGGAAAGATGTCCCTAAACCCGAGACCCTAAACACTAAACAGTAGCATCCATTTCGTTGTCCATGTTCCTGTCCATATCATTGTGCATTAACCTATGTAGGGAACATTGAAACATGTCCTGGAAGAAACCCCGAGCCCTAGACCCTGGGTGTTGGGTTTAGGGTGTAGGGTATAGGGTTTAGGTTTGAGGGCTTAGGGCCCTAGACCCTATAAAATCCCTCTACATGCTTCTAGACCCCTATGCAATGCCGAAATAACCTCACTCATCCAAAACCCTGCCAACCAACGCATTTAGGGGAACCCTATAGAAACCCAACTACCTGCAGCTTAGTGATTATTACCCCTTAATTAATAAGTATGACCCCAAAATTGTAGGTGACCGGAGTTACAGGTAAACCCTAAATCATAACACTATGGCAGATGGAGGAAATCTTGCACCACTCTACATGGTCCAATATTGGTACTTATAGTACATTGAGGATCCGAAGTGGTGCAACATTTGCTCCATCCACAACCCTAAAGCCTAAACCCTTAAACGTAGGTATATGCAACGCAGAACACTGTAGGTAGTTGGGGTTACAGGACTCTCGAACCCTCCCGCCTTGATCGGGTTCACGCGCTCCGTGAGGCCTTTGGGCGTAAGGACGCCGATCTTCGCGTCCGCCATGCCTGGTAAAAACACGGGCTAAGGCAGAAACAAGGGCTGAGGTTGAGGGTTTAGAGTTCAGAATTTAGGGTTCAGGTTTCGAGGTTGAGGGTTGAGGGTTGAGGGTTCAGGATTTTTGGGGTCAAGGGTGGTCATACCCGAAGATTAACTGCGAAGACAAAGCAATGTTCGCCATACTAGAAAGTCCTATACAATTGGATAATGAGCCCTAAAGACAGAAGTTACCACTACCCTCAATCTCCAAGTACGGTGTTTAACTTCTGTAAAACGGTTTTGTATTTTGAGGGATTCGGAGGTGGAAGGTTGAGGTTTCAGGGTTCTGTGGGGTATACGGAGGTTTCCCTAATTAGGGACATCTTTTTTTGGGGTCCCAATAAGAAGGACTATAATAGTTGGGGGTCTATATTCGGGTCCCCCTAATCAGGGAAACTACCATAGGATGTATAGATTTCGTAGGGTTGTTTTGAGGATTTAGGGTTTGGGATTCAGCCTGGCGTAGGAGTTTATGGGGTGTGAGACACAGAGATGACTCTAAACCTTAAACCCTAAAGCTTTAAACCCTGAGTATGTAGGGTTTGGGAAGAAGGGGGTTTCTGTCCCATACAGCTTGCAGAAGGACTATTCAAAGCCCGCTTAGGCCTTCATAGGGGCTTGGTGGTGTCAAGGTAGGCTTAGGATTTAGGGTCAGGCTTAGTACATGTGTTAGGGGATTCATGGTGGAGGGGACCACTTGCGACGCAACAGTGGCTCGCCCAAGATCCTCTTGCAAACAAAGTTTCGCGCCATGACCAAAAGATTTCTAAAGGGTGCCCAGCAACTACGAAACGTCAGAGGGGCTGCCTCCGAAGATGCAAAGCAAGCAGCCTGCTCAATATGCGCCTTTTCAGGACTTAGTGCTTAGGCTTGAGGATTTAAGCTCTGCAGAATTGTTGCGCCTGGCATCTCTCGTAGCCCGCAATATGCACCGCCCAAAACTAATAGGGCCTAATACACCCTAACATGCCTAAATCAGACGTAATAGCCCCCAATAAGGCCTTAATTAGGGCCTTAACTTGTGGGGCCCATATGCTGGGGGGCCTTCATACAAGGCATATGAATTTCTGCTCGGTTGCCACCTAAATCTGAAAAGGCGCTTACTCCAACCCCCTCGCCCTGAAATCAACCTCCCTACACCCTGGTAATAGATAATCCCTCCACTATGGATAGGGCTCAGTGTTTAGGGTTGCAGGTCTTCGCCTATATGATGGTACTTTGTCCGGGGTGTTGACAATTATTGGGGGTTGGGGGGCTTGATGCCAGCGCTTAACAACCCCCAACCCCAGGTAAATTACTGGCTAAACCCTAAACCCCAAGTAAATTAGCAGCTTTCATTGTTCCATTCGCCTGCGTACTCCTATCCAACCAACTAACTGCTTGAGGGATCAAGCAAACCTCTTCTAGCTGCAGTCGCGGGTCTAGGTTTAGGGTTTCTACCCAAACCCTACCTGTGACCTCATTTCACGTACAGCTTAGTACTGATAACTCCCGAAATAATAGGTATAACCTATGAAGCTGTAGGTAATTGGGATTCCAGGTCAACCCCAAACTGATATCCTTTCCCGGGCCCTGAAGCCTGAAGAAGCAATTGAGCTTCAAGCAATATTTCCTGTAAAACTAAGTCCTTAGGGTTACAGAGGTTTATAGGAGGATATAAGGTGTAAGAATCATCGAAAATCAAAAAGCAGAAAATGAAATCGATACTGCTGTTGAGGGTTTAGGTTGAGGGCTTAGGCATATATACATATATACATATATATATATATGTATTTACATTTAATGAACATGGGCTCCCATCAGAGAGTTAGGGACTGTACCAAACTGCAACAGGGCCCCTCGCCCACCCGCGATGCTATCTTGGTAAGCCTAATATTGACAGGAGCTCGCGTGGTAGTTGATCACAATTTCTGTTTCCGGAATATGATTTCCCCTACGTTTATAACCCTAAAAGATCCCTAAAATTCCCCCCAAATGACCCTTGGATCAATCCCTATAAGGTTTAGGCTCGAAGCCTTCGGTAGCCTAAATGCGAAACTCCAGATTTGAACACGCTTGAACACGGCAATCTACATTGTGAAGACCCCACGAAACCACCCTATAACCCCTCCGAAGGTATCCGCAATGTCTGGAAAAACTCAGAACCATCGCGCCTACAGAAGAATCCACCAGCTGTTTGAAGAGCTCCGGATTCCTTTTGGGGTTTTGGGTTTACGGTTCAAAAAATCCTGGAAAGGAGTTAATGGGCCTATAATTTAATAGGAGATACATTGCGGCTTCCATAAATGGCAAGGCCAAATATGGACCCCAAGATGAGACAACTCTTAGGTATGGGGACTGACGAAAGGGACCTGTAATTGTCGAAAACCCTAATGTAGGAATGTGTAAAAGACCCTGCCCTAAACCCTTTATATCCCTGTAACCCCAACATCCCCTTTAAACGGTACCCCTAAGTGTGGGACACCCTGAGCCTAAACTTTCCCTATGGGACCCCCATATCCCCCTTTAAACCCTGAACCCTAAACAAACCCTAAACTGCGTGGGCTCGGAGTCCAGAGGTCAGGGATTAGGCTTTTGGTTACTGGGAACCGGGTGTTGGACTTTAGGGTTTTGGGTTCAGGGTTTAGGGGCTTAGGTTTTTAGGGTTGAATGTCTGGGGCTTGGCGTCTAGGGTTTCAGGTTTGGAGTTTGAAGCCTAAAACTCTAAACCCTGAACTCTAAACCCCAGAAAATCTAAACCCCAAAACCCTAAACTCAAATATCAAGCTTAAACCCTAAATTCTAGACCTATGAGACCCTAAGCCCTAAACCGAGGTTCTGGCGCAGACACAGCACTTCAGGGCTTTACGAGGCTTTTGTTGGGGTTTACCTAGCATGCTTTGGGCTTAGGATTTACGGTTTAGGGTTTAGAGTCTTGAGCTAAGGGTTTAAGGTTGGCGGTTTAGGGGTAATCTGAATCCTTACAGAAAGGTAGAGATACAGAATGCCCATGTGGTGTGGGTACATTGCATTGATTACTCTAGATAGGGATAAGGGCTGCTTGCGATGAAGGTGAAGGGTGAAGCCTAGACCCTAAACCTCTAAAGCCCTAAACCCTAAAATCCCTAAAGCCTTAACCCCTAAACCCTAAAAAACCTTAGGGGGCCCCGCAAGAAAACTCGCTGGACCCAGGCATACATTGCTGCATCCCGAAGCCCTGAACCTTCTATGGGAGGTTTTCGGGTTTAGAATTTTGGGTGTGATTATGGTTTAGCGTTTAGGGATTATGGCTTAGGGTTTAGGTTTTAGGCATTAGGGCTTAGCGTTTCAGAAAATGTGGGTTCCCTTTTTCTGGCTCCCTAGAAGAAGAATTATTGTATATTCGGGATCTATGTAGGGTCTCTTTAAGCGGGATATGCGGCTACGTAGGGATTTTCGAGCGTACTATCCCGAATGAATGGAGCATCAAATGAAATTAATGCACATGATCTTCACGAAATTTAGCTGGAAGACCTTAGGTCCCATTTCAGGGTCACATATAAGCGGTACAGAGAAGGCGGTGGATGTGTGTCTGTCTGTTGAAGGATCCCCAACCCTGAGCGTCAGTGTGGGCAGCAATGCTTCCAGCTGGGCCATTTTCTTGCGGAGGCAGCCTTTCTTCTGCGTCTGGAGCCGCTTGTTCTCAGTTTTGAGCGTCAGTTCGGACCGCAATGCTTCCAGCTCAGCGCTTTTGGTGCAAGCGTGACCTTCTGGAGGATTTTCTTCTCCGTCTGGAGGGGCTCGTTCTCCGTTTTGAGTCGCTCTTTGGACTTCGCAGTGCGTGTTCTTTGGCTGCCAAGCCGTTTGCACACTTGGAAAACAATATGATGCAAAGTGGGGACTACATCGTGGTTTTTTAGATCAGGCTTTAGGGTTCATAGGGCTGCAGGGTGTCAGTTAAACCCTAAACCCTAAACCCTAAACCCTAAATCCAGTAACAGCTAAGGTCCGCGGCGTGACCTTAACGATCTTGCACCTTACATCGAGCCCCTGAAGCCTAAACCAAGCAGCCCTAAATCAACCTAGATACCCTAAACCCTACGACTCTAAATCTCGAAACCTTCAAACACACCCGGAAGGTCACCCAAAAAACTTCAGCTTTTATTCTGTTAGTATGACCACCACCTGCTGAAGGTAAGTGCGAACACTAAATACAACTGGTCCGCCTGAGTTTATGCCGTGCGAAAGTTGCAGCAACTACCGGACTTCTACTCTCCTAGTCGGTCACCCATGCCGTAGTTTAGTGGCCGTCTAGGGATTGAAGTTTCATGTCGAATGCTGAGCAAGCACAACGTATAACTACAAAATGCTCAGGCGATTGGGGCTCGGAGATTGTATAAGGGAAGAAGGTTTCATCTTCGAGTGGCCACATGGGCTGTAGTCTAAACTCCCAACATCCCCCTTAATAACCCCTATGGTACTCCCCCTATAAAATCACCCATATAACCCCTCTTTAAGGAGTTTAGACTGGAGCCCACATGATGGGAAAGATTTTCGCCTGGAGGCTGTCTCCAGCGTCCCAGTATGTCCCCCCAATATGCAAACCCCAATCCTTCGACTGTTAAATATTCCCACATGGGGTATGTAATAGTATGTTGGGAATGTCTAGAATAAGGGGTAGAGGATTATTCGGAGTCATGGAGAGAAGCGTAAGTATTTGCTGGGTGTTAAGAGGTTTGCGATATAGAATTTGCGGCAAAGGGCTTAGGGCCTACAGTCTGGGCGCTCGGGCTTCCATAAGATAGAGTATATCATTCTGAGCCCTTCGCGTTTTGAAGAGTTTTGTGAAGAGAGAGGGCAAATTAGATTCAGGTCGCTGATGCAGGTATAAGGGCTTGGGGAAGTACGAAGTCAAGCTATTTTTGGTGGCTTTCTCGGGTCCCTGGATTTAGGTGTACATGACACATCCCCTTATCCTTATAAACCCTAAACCCCTCACCCTGCCTTTTTGGGATGAGATTGTCGGTGCAAACGTTTTACTAGTATTACTATTATTGCTATTACTACTATCACTATTATTAGTACTATGTTATTTCTATTACCATTACTATTACGATTAGTATTACATGTGTTTGAGATTCAATGTTTCAAGGGAGTCAGGTTTTTGAGCCTTCAACACGGCATTACAGGTGGTGCGCTCGATTTTCGGACAAACGATAGAAACCAAGGTATTTGAGCACGAAAAGGGTGCCATAATTTCGAGATAAGGGTTCAATTGCCAAAAGCTTCTAGGTCCCGAATATCAGAACGTGCAGGGCATATGGCACCTGAAGCTTCAATGTTTGAGTACTTGGAGCATCCCTATTACACGATACATACCCCACAAAATCGACGTCGACAATTAGTACCTATATTGGGCCTGAAGTCTGTAAATATGCCAGCTTGAATCCCAAAACCCCACTCCCTACATAACCACCATCAGATACTCTACATAATTCCTGTATACCATATGTTGCCCCTCATGGCCCCTAAACCTCAAATTCGGAACCTTAGATCCCCGGGGCAACCCCGCCAATTGTCTTCCACAAGAGAAATTTTAGGCTCCCCTACTACCCCACCTAGACCCCGCCTTATTTCGCCGCAATTCCCCCTAATTCTCCATTCATATCCTAAACCCCTAGACCCTAAACTCTAAATCCTAAACGCTATTTCCTAAACTAAGAGGCAACCGGGGAGGTAGCATAAACCCTGAACCCTAAACCGAAACTCCTTACAAAATCCGGAAGGCGATTTTTAGGGTTTAGGGTATTTCATAAGGACTATATAGGGATAGGTCGGTTTGCTTTGAAGGGGGATAAGGGTTTAGGGCTTGAAGGTTGCAGCGTTTTAGGCAGTAGAATTTGGGGTTTTAGGGCTTAGGCGTTTTGAAGGATTTGCGGTTCACTAAGCAATCCTCGCTCTGTTTGTCTAGATCCCAGTACGGTCAGTACACATCAAATAAAGAATCCCCACAGTATCCACGTGTCAAACCGACGTCCCGTTGAATAGACTGCTAAGCTGTCCCAAACCAAGGGCCCCCAACCTCATATTAGGGATATTACGATAATGGAAAATAAAATGGAAGCTATAGGTACTATAGGGTTTATATAGGGATTATAGGGAAAATATTGGGGATATCTAGGGCTTATAGGGTATGGGCTATAGTGCCCCAACAATGGAGAATCAAATGGAAAAGAAAACGGACAATGAAATGGAAACTGGCCTTAACTAGCCTTGATCGTCCCCCTTAAGTAGAGGTAATATTAGGATTATATTGGGGTTGTATGGGGATGATGCAAAAGAAAATGGAAACTACTATAATGGGCTATATAGGGTTTGGGGTTTAGAGTCTATAGTCCCCCTTAAGTAGATAGAATATGGCTTTGGGTATATTATGATAAGATCCCCATATTACCCCAAATTCTATCTACTTAAGGGGGACTGTATCCTTTAACCTTGAGCCCTAGACCCTCAACCCCTAAGCCCTGACCCCGAAACCCTACGTAATGGTTCAACCCTAAACCCCGAATCCCTAAACCCTGAAATCCCAAAACCTCGAGCCATCCCCACGACCCACCAGTGGAGACCCCCAAATGAAAGGTAGTTCTGTGCGGACTCCTAGCTCTACCTCCCATGCTTATGCCACAAGCAGTGCTTCGGGGGATCAACCTAGCCTGAACCTTGAACTCAGAATTTACAACTCTAACCCTGAACCCCTAAGCCCTTAAAACCCCAAGCCCCTACATCCCTAAACCCTAATTCCGGAGAAAAAACAAAAAAACATCGTAAATGGCCGGGGTTCAGCTGCTGCAGGCACTTCTGGCCCCTGCCATCGATAAGGTACATGAAGCCTTTACCTGGCTCACGGCGTCGTTGCGGTTTAGGGGTTGAGGGTATTCGGGGCTATACATATAAAGACATTTAGGGTCCTTCTCAAGGGCTTATACAGGCGAGATAGGGACATGCAGGGTGTAGGAATCAGGGCGTAGGGTGGGTACTATAATCATCAACGCTGTATGGGGTCCCTTTGAATTGGCGATATGAAGACATGTTTTTTTCTTTTTTTTCGGGTTTGGGACTTAGCGCTTAAGAATGGAGAGGACAACGGCAACTATTGTATTCTTGACGCTTCATAGTTTAGTTTAGGTTTTGGGTTTAGGATTCTAGTTTCAGGGTTTAGGGTTTAGGGGCCTTAGGGTGTAGAGTGTACGTAGAGTTTCAGTTATGGTTTTGGGCTGTAGGGCTTATAACTTACTATTATGACTATTGCGGCTATGATTACTACTATTCTTATACTATCACAAATATTTCTATTCATACTATTAATACTGTTATTGTTAAAGTACTACTAGTATTACTATGATTACGCCCCTGGGCTGGCCCGCCACCGCCACATGCAGAGATGTCATCGCAGCGCTCCGACGGTCGGGCTCCCCTACCACCATGGGCCATTGGACCCTAAAATTCCCTATTTGGACCCAAATAAGGGTAGCTCAAGGTACCCTTAAGGTCTAATAGCCCATCCTGGTAAGTGAACAAGCGCAACTCCATGCTGGGCTGCGCGCCAAGCTGCAGAATGCAGCAGGGTGTGGGGTTCAAGGTTTAGGGCCAAAATCCTACAACTTGCAGTTGGGTAAGCCCCCTACAATGCAATGTTGTCTGGGTCACAGAAATTCTCGCTATTGACTTGTAATCTAGCCTGAAACGAAGGAATATCTGCAACAATAGCTCAGGTTGGGAAACCCCTAAAACCCGAAACCCCAGACCCCGCAGAAAGCAGTACTACTAGGGGGGAGATGCTAAACCTTCAGCTCGCATCAACCTCAAACCCTCAGAAAGTGACATCCAAATCCCCAAAGGGTTTTGGGGTTTGGGTTGGGTCATTCCCCCTCCCAGTAACTGTCCTTAAAGGGGGCCTTATTAAGGGGCTATTATAATTCCTATTACCCCTTGTGGTAACTGTTACTGCAAGAGGGAATAACACAAGGTTTGGGGTTTAAGGGCTTAGGGTTTAGCCACACCCCACTACGCTCTGAAGTGTGAAGCCTACTTCCAAAAAACCTTAGGGTTTAGGGTTTAGGGTTTCTCCTCCCCAAAACTACTCCTGTTTGAGGGGGCAGTAATCTTTAGGGCCGCGTTCCATGTTGGGGGTGGTAGGCTCAACATTTGGGGGGTAGGGGGAGGGGGCTGAGAAAAAGTGGTGAGGAACAAGGGGATTTCACTCAGCCCAACCCCTGACATCAAATCTAAATTAACCTCCACCCCCTAGAGTCATACGGCACTTATAGGGCTTTCGTTGTAGGAGTTGGGGTAACGAAACCCCCTTATTCTAACGGGGAAATCAGCTTTTGACCCGGCTGGTGGCGGCCAAAGGCGAAAGCAGCATGCATGCCCTAAACTCGCAACTCTACTGGGGTTCAGGGTTTACTGTCTAGGGTTTTGGGTTTAGGGTAGGGTGAAGTGCAAAGATAAGTCCTGCTGCTCGTAGCCCACTATGATTTGCCCTAAAAGGCCCTAAATGCAAAACCATAAACTCTTGCAAAGACTGACTGGCTGCTGGTGGCCCACCACGATCTACCCTAAAGCCTAAACAAATGCAAAGATTGGTCCTGCTGCTCGTAGCCCGCCATGCTCTCCAAAAACTCTGAGCGCCTAAACACTCAAACCCAGGCCCTACCTGCACCCCCAGAAGTATGCCAAATAGTGGCCTGTTGTTGGACAAATTTTCAGGTCTAGGGTTTAGGGTAGAAGGTTTTGGGGTAATTGTTTTTCTTACTTCTCGGGTCGAGGTAAGCCCTTTGAACCACTATGTAATCCAGGTTCCATTTTGTTGTAGCGAGCTTTGCCTAAACCCAAAACCCAAAACCCTAAACCGCCATCGGAGCAACATTTCCCAACTTCAGCCTAGACCGGCAATAAACAATCCTCCATAAACACTGGTTAAAGGGTTAAAGAGGCCTTAAAACCCAACCCGAAGGACCCTGAACCCGAGAGCTGAAACCCTCCCTCCATTCCTCAACCCTAAACCCCTAAATCCCTAAATCGCCGAATCCCTAAAAACACTAAACCCGGAACCCTAAACCCTAAGCCCTAAACCCCAATCCAAGGGACCCTGCATATCCTCCCCAGATCTCCCCAGCTAAGCGCCTGGATCGTAGCTGGCCGGATTGGCGGTCTTCTCCAACACCTCTCAAGGGGTTAGTAAGAATATATTATAGGGTTTTAGGGTTTTAGGGTTTAGGTTTTTAGGTTCATGTAGGGTTTAGGGTTTAGGGTTCTGGGTTTAGGGCTAAGGAGCTTTTGACTTCGGGGTCTCCTCCAACAGGGCTGTGTAAGGTTCACATGGGGACATGTAGAGTTTAAGGTTGAGGGATGAGGAGGCCTCCAAAAAGGGCCCATTAGGTTGACCCAGTTATGGCCCCTGTTGGGGATATGTATGCATACATATACATATATATATATATATATATCTCTCTCTCTCTCTCTCTCTGTATAAGGGGACCATATTATACTCGGAGTGCGAAAGCATGCCTTGATTTGGACAAACCCCACTTGAGGATGACAGGATTTATTTTTTCCCCAAATCGGGGGTCCCCTTTGAAGGGTCATATGAGGACTACTTCGGTTACATAGGGTTGTAGGTGTAGGGATGGATGTGTTGCAAATTGCCATGTCTCAAGCTGGGATATCTGCTTTCCCCTGCAACCTCAACGTCAAATGGTTTCTGTGATGGAAATGCACCCTAAACCCTAAACCGGAATACCTGACGCAATCTCAATGCTCCAGCTGAGCGAGGTGATGCTCCAGAAATACAAGCACTGGGGGTTTAAGTCTGCAAAATAATTCCTCACCCCTAGAATTCCCCCCCTCGTGTATCAAATATGGCTTACCCAGAATTTGTTATTGATTACTCTGGGCCCTAAAATCTGAAAATATCACCCTGAACACAACCCTACATCCTGAATGAAGCTATTTGAGCTATAGTCTTAGCTCCTAGTAACCCCCTTAATCACCCCTGTAGTACTCCCCTATGACCCCTATATATATTCCCCCATAGCACATTTCGAGCTGTAGAAGGAGTGGAAACTTACGCAGAGTGCGCCGCCTAAACCCTGAACCCTAAACCCGCCCTGGGGTTTAAACCTGAGAAGATGCTTCCCGGAGATTCAGGGGGCTTAGGGTTTAGGGAAGAGGGTTGCGGGCTTTGAGGGCTTAGGCTTAGGGTTTAGTGGTTAGGGCTTAGGGTTCCGGGATTAGGGTAGCGCCGTAACCCTAAACCCAAACCCTGAAACCCTGGAGCCCTGAAGCCCTAAACCCTATACCCTGAAACCCTAAACTTGTCTGTCCTAAAGTTGGGTTTGCCTAGTCGCAACAAATTTTCAAAACCCTCGTGCTCTTGACGCAAAATTTATCACAAGGGAAATTTGGCAATCCCGAACTCCGAACTTAGGAGTCCACGACAATCTCATGATAGTTATAAAACTTGTTGTGGAGCTCAGGTAGAATTTGCAACATGTTCTCCAATTCAACAAGAACCTGGATTTCAAGTGGCAAGAGAGAGAGAGAGAGAGAGATATTTATATATATATATATTATACCCCAAACCCCAGCCCCCAAAACCCTAAACCGCAAACCCAAAACCCCAAACCCAAAACCCCAAGCCTCAAAACCCAAAAACCCAAAAACCCTAAATCCTCCCTCCGTCGCCTTCACCTTCCAGCCCCTCTGCGCCAGCATCAGTGCAGCGGCAAGGCCCGCCGGACCGGCTCCCACCACCAGCGCCTTCAGGGTTTTATAGGGAATATTGGGGTTATATGGGGGTTTCCCAAAATTAGGGGTACCTTTTTGGGGGTCCCAGTAATAAGAACTATAGTATTCTGGTCCCCTATAGGGTTTTATGGGTGTTATATAGGGGTTATATTGGGATAATGGAAAAGAAAATGGAAACTATTATAATAGGTTATGTTGGGATTATAGGGTATATATTGGGGTTATATAGGGAGAATGGAAAAGAAAATGGAAACTACTATATTATAATAGGGCTTTATAGGGAAATCTTCGGGTTATATTGGGAGAATGGAAAAGAAAATGGAAACTACTATATTATAATAGGGCTTTATAGGGAATATTGGGGTTATATAGGGAGAATGGAAAATAAAATGGAAACTATAGGGATTATAGGGATTCTATAGGGGTTATATTAGGGTTTAGGGTTTAGGGCTTTATAGGGAATATTGGGGTTATATAAGGAGAATGGAAAAGAAAATGGAAACTACTATATTATAATAGGGCTTTATAGGGAATATTGGGGTTATATAGGGAGAATGGAAAAGAGAATGGAAACTACAGGATTATAGGGGTTACATAGGGTTCATATTGGGTGTTATATAGGGGTTATATCCCTATAATGGAGATTCAAATGGAAAAGAAAATGGAAAATGAAATGGAAACTGGGCTTATAGGGTAGTTTATGTAGGGGTTATATTAGGGTTATATAGAGATAATGGAAAAGAGAATGGAAACTACTATTAAGGGTTTAGGGTTTAGAGTTTAGGGCGTGGGGTTTACGGCTTAGGGTTTAGGGCTTAGGGTTAAGCGTTAAGGGTTAAGGGTTTAGGGTCAGGGCTTTAGTCATTGTCAGTCAGGGTTTTTTCTAGGGGTTCTACTACAGAGATGCGTAGGGATTAGATACAGACCTACATGTGGATGTAGCGAATACTGGGAATTCTTTAATTTAGAAGGGCATACGTGAGGGTTAGATGGGAGTCTCCCAAAAATTAGGGGCACCATTGTGGGGGTCTCAATAACAAGGATTAGAGTATATTGGGGTCTATGTCGGGCCCCCCTTATTTGGAAAGTACAGTAAAGGGACATATAGCGCTTAGGGTCTAGGAGTCTAAGACTCTGGTGCTTAGGGTTTAGGATTTGGGGTTTATTGTTGTGGGTTTCAGGGGTTTCAGAAGTTTAGGGCTCTAGGTATATGGTGTTGGGACTGCTGCCTGATGCCTTGCCTGAACCGCGGGGGTATGTGCAAACCATAGACGTAATGCTCACAATGAAAATTGCGAACAATACCAGTAGTCACAGCACCAGCAAGAATGATACAAATTCTAAACCCGAAGTCCTACCCCCTAACCCCTAAAACCGAAGCCACAAACCCTCAGCCCTAAACCAGATAGATAGCAGTTCATAGAATTTATATGTACGGCCAGGGATGACAAATCCGATAAAAAGGTGATCGAAATGACGGGCAAAATTCTAAAGAAGGATACTATGGGTTTAGGGCTTGGGGTCCAGTACAGGGCGGGTTTTGTGAAAGCGGTCAATCGTGGATGTACCTGCCCCTCACCCATGCACTGCGGGAGATCTGACCAAGTGAGTGGCTTTGTCCACAGTCGCCTGTTGGAGACGGTGATATGGTGGTGCATCTGTCCGCCCTGGTCCGCATCAAGCTGCTCATGCACACTGCAGTGGCAATCGGAGCCTTGTTGCCCACCATGTCGCCTCGCCTGCCTCAACACGGCCTGGAAAAGATAAGGAAACGTGGCCCTGTCAAAGACACAGATTCAGCTCCACATGTACTAGGGTCCCCAATAACCCCTTAATGCTATGGGTACGCTTTGCCTAATGTTCAGCTTTAATAAGGAGAGCCCAAAATAAAAAGGACAAAGGGTATCAGTTGGGTACCTAGTGTAGGGTTGGCAAAAGTACTTTGGATAATATGGGGATAATGGAAAAGAAAATGGAAACTACTATAGTATATTATCATATTATGGTACCAGTAAAACAGCACTCCTTACAACCCCACCATATAAGCCTCAGGAAGCCACACCTGGCTGACGGAACACACCCGTTTAGAGTTCAGGGTTTAGGGTTTAAGGTCTAGGGTTTAGGGCAATCACTGGATCGATTAGGGTCTAGGGCATTCACTGGATCGATAGATAAGCTGGATTTAAGGGGACTACGGGAAGGGGCCCCCAGGTTATATGTCCGCTTATGCGGACGGCGTGCAAAGAATGGCCGCAAGTACCAGAACTGCCGATGTATCAGTTTGTGACAAATTTACTTAGCCCACATTACCCTAGGAAGAAAAGCGGTTCGGTCTGTGCGGTACCAACCACCCCCGACTATTCTAGGAAGAAAAACGGATCCTTTTTAAACAAGGAACCCATACCCCCCCGATCCAGTTTAGGTGGCTAGGGTGCCCCTCCAAGTGTTTGGTAACCTGAGCTTGACCTCCCCACAAGGACCCCACCACTAGCGTATGACTGCTACAGGGTTGGAATTCCTGGCTTGCACGGCTGACTTTACTACAGGGTTTAGGGTTTAGCGACGATCTAAATTGGCCAGTAATGTCCTCTTTGAGACATCTTCCTCTTACCTTCTCCCTTCCCCTTAAGCAAAGCATGTTATCTTATCCATTGACCAGCCCACTACACTCACTACAGACTTCCTTCTTGAACTCGTAACCCCAAACCCTGAACTCTCACCCAGAGCCCACTTTGTCAAGCCCCAAAAAACCAGAAGCCGGAAAACATGTTAACAGGGAGACAAATTTTGTAAGCATTATGAGCCGTATTATTGTGGGGACCTAGAAAAGGACCAGAATGTTACTAACACATTATGCCCGCAACACCAGAAACCACACCTACTCAAAATCCTCTAATGCCTTAGGGGCTCCTGAAACCCCTAAGTCCTAAGCCCAAGCACTAAACCCCAGACCCCAAGACCTGAATCGTACATTCTAATCCCCGCGAGCCCTAAATCCCAAACCGGTCTGAGTTCACGTTCAGCCTCTTGCGTGGCAGTGGACTCCACAGAAGCAGCTGCTACAGAAGATCGCTGTCTTCTTCGCCTGGCCAAGATGCTAGAATACGCACAGTCAAAGTTTGGGTGTAGGGTCTAAGGTGTAGGGTTTAGGGCTGATGCCTTGCAGGGGAGACTCCCCAAGCACCAGGAAGTAGAACGGCTTGGTCCTGAACATTTCTTTACAACCCAACCCTAAGGGTCCAAGTACCCAATAATCATATACTTACCCAAAACCTGTACTATCATTACTATTACCCAATACCCAAGTACCTAATTATTGGGTACATGGACCCTTAGAACCCTAAATCCCTAAATCCCTAAACCCTAAACCCTAAACCCTAAATCTTAAACCCTAAACCCTAAATCCTAAACCCTAAACCCTATATACCCCTAATGGGACTAACTCTAAGGGATTTGGAACCCTATAGGGATTCTATAGGGGTTATATTAGGGTTTAGGGTTTAGGGCTTTATAGGGAATATTGGGGTTATATAAGGAGAATGGAAAAGAAAATGGAAACTACTATATTATAATAGGGCTTTATAGGGAATATTGGGGTTATATAGGGAGAATGGAAAAGAGAATGGAAACTACAGGATTA
>CAJNIZ010045157.1:35597-46192 GCA_905231905.1 Symbiodinium pilosum | reverse complement strand
GTTCCCATTTTCTTTTCCATTCCCCCTAAACCCCAAACACTAAACCCTGTATAAACCATTATGGTAATTCCCGTTTTGTTGTCCATTTCTTCTACACCCTAAAGCCTATAGTCGTTTCCATCATGTTTTCCATTCCTTATTCCCAGCTACCCAAACGTAAGAAAGGAGGCCTGGTGGTGCAATGACGGTTTTCTGGTTTGCTGTTAAGGAACTTAATTTAAGTTACTGTATTGGGGACACCGAGGGCTTAGGGTTCTAAACCCGAAACGTACTCCTGACTAAAAAATTCTAAGCCCTAGGCAGGGTTCAGGGAGAAAATCTTGTTCTACT
This sequence comes from Symbiodinium pilosum, assembly GCA_905231905.1. Classification (NCBI taxonomy): domain Eukaryota; class Dinophyceae; order Suessiales; family Symbiodiniaceae; genus Symbiodinium; species Symbiodinium pilosum. The sequence goes on along the minus strand of CAJNIZ010045157.1, from coordinate 45,862 downwards.
TCGAATACTGGAAGGCTCCATTCTGAGAGGATACAGGATGTAGGATAATGCCAAGCTGTCCTTTATCCTACCCTAGGAACGGCTGATTCCAAAGAGCAGTGGTAAAGAGTGACCAGTTGATGACGTCTCTCACAACAAAATTCTGCACAAGCTTGCCAAACCACACTCATATCGCTGACCCAGGAGGGGCGTTGACTGGTAGAAGTGCTATACCCCAATGAAGTTCCAGTAGGCGAGTTTGCATGCAATATCTGGTTGTCACGTATCTTGCTAAACTGTCCCTGATGCACACACGTCATTGTGTGTGTGAGTGCGTGCGTGGCTGCCAGACCCATCGCACAGGCGCTTGCCATGCGCTGGAGGCTGCAAGGGTCCCCGCACACCACCGGCTTGTATATCCGTAAGGGTCCAGGTACCCCCTAAACCCTCAAATATTGGGCCTTGAGTAACCCTGAAGCCTTGTTATTTGGAAACCTGGGCCCGTAGGGTATTTCATAATCACAAAAGCATTGAGTTGCAGTCTATGTCATCTATGTTGTTTCCACTCTCCCCAACTGACACAGTGTTGGCCTCATTGTAGTCCATGTATGGGAGAACAAAGAAACAGTCGGAATGCTCAACTAGAAGAGCGTAAATCCGTAAGAACACATCCGAGACATGGAAATTCATATACTCCTACTCATACCATTACTAGGAGGGTTTAGGGTCTAGGGTTTAGAGATCGTTTTGGGAAATCCCCAACAGCTGATTCAACTCTACACCTTACCCATTGCTCGAGACCGTCATCCCCCCAGTAGTAACCCCCGCAGCATGCAGATCATGTAGAGGCTAGTCAGGGATGCTATAGGGAATTATATATATATATACACACATGATTTGGGGATATACAAGCCCGATAGTGAAGAATCAGATGGAAAAGCCAAAGGAAGACGAAATGGACACGGTACTTACACTGGAATCTATAAGGGGGGAGGATAAGTCCTAGACCTGGACCCCAAACCCTAAACCGTTTGGGCACAGGCTGCTAACGGCGATCATAGAACTTACAAGTCAAGATGGGTGCGCAATGAACTCTAGGCCTAAAGACAGGCGGTGGAGCTGAAAAAGAAGGTTCGGAGTTTAGGGAACTCCCAAATCACCCACCGTTCAGAGCAAGTTACTGCCTGATTAGTAAGTACAGCTGCAGGTGATTGTCATCACGGGTTTGGCTGCGCGACGTATGGCAGAATGGATACGTCTTACTCACGCTGTTGCCGAAGAATCTTGAAAGAATACCCACGTCATTTTCTGATCTATGTGAGTGAGGCTACCTATACATTACAAGGCACGGGGACACCCAGCCACAGGTAGCTTGTGAGCTGCATCGCGAGGCGGAACGCTTCCTGTCAAACGACGATCCGCCGGTGCCCTCTGGCCCCTGAGCGAGAGCAACCCACGGGCTCCAAATAGCCCAAATGTGACTAATTATAGTCCCCCTTCAGTAGATAGAATATAGGGTTTAGCGTTTAGGGTTTGGAGTTTAGGGTTTAGGGTTTGGGGTTTAGGGTTTACGTCCCCCTCAAATAGATAGAATAAGGGGTATATGTGGATCTTATTCCAATATACCCAATGCCATATTCTGTCAACCTAAGGGGGACTATAGCCCAATGTGAGTAACATCTACTGTTTAGGGTTTAGGGTTTAAGGTTTCCATACGTAGAGGAACCCCAATATAGACTCAACATATTCTAGTCCTTGGTACGTATAAGTATAGGTACCCCAGAAAGGTAGCCCTAGTTTTGGGAAACTGTGCTCACAGACCTTAGGGCCCAATATAGACATCATTTAGAGACTTCGAGCCCAGAGTAAGGAAGTCAAGCTTTCAAGCAGGCTAAACACGCCCCTAAAGGCACGCCTTCCTGAAAGAAAGAGACTTCATTCAGATGTGTTTGACTGTAGTGTCAGTGAAGTCCCTGCAGTGCTGTATAAGCCTGCATAGATGATGATATTATTCCCTCATAACCCTTCTAACTGTAAGAAAATAAATACCCGCACATCCCATTTCTAATCATTGATGCCCCTACACGCAGCATTCCTATAAACACCTCTGCAAACACAGCTTCCCATGATTTGGTTCTACTTTCCCCTATTTAGGCCCCTACATTATCCAACTTTTGATTTTCCGGGGGTGGGAAACTGCTGAAGTCGGCTTAGGGTTTATGATTCAGGGCGTAGGATAGCGTAAACAAGTTCTTGGGGCAGCACAGGGTCACAAGGAAAACCCTACAATTCCACCGCGCGCACAGGCAGGGAATACATAATAGCTTCATTAGGGAAACCCTGACAGTACATCTGAACACAGGCATGACCAACATGAACAGGTGATCCGAGTCATGCAAGATAATTCAGCATACAGCAGGGCTAGCACGAAGCCCACGAAGGGCTTTTGAAAGGGTTTACTGATTAGGGTTCTAGTAGTAGCCCAACAGTCATGTGTTCTGGATGATTCTGGAAACATCCGACAAAAGAGCAGACAGTCTTCCTAACGCGCTCGCCCCCAGGAACCAGAGGATGTTTGCAAGTCTGTGCTTGGAGGCTACCACTCCAATGGCCGGCCTGAGATCATTAGCTGGAGCTCTTTTCAATCGGGGACGAAACGCACCCGCAACCATAAACGGTCTCTTATTCATAGAGAAAGCCGAATACTGGGCGGAGTGTTTGATGTTGGTGGAAGTGATTGCCTTGACTCAACAATTTGGGGGTTTACCAAAATTAGGGGTTCCTTTTTGGGGGTCCCAATAATAAGGACTAGAATATTTTGGGGTCTATATTGGGGTCCCCCTATTTTGGGAAACTACCATTTGTTCTCAAAGGGTTGTTGCGCATGGAGCTAGCTCTTCTGAAATCAGAACCCCCCCCACACCCCGCCCGCAGAGATCCAGGAATTAGCGTGGTCCTGAAAACGCAGGCGCCAAACCAAAACCTGCAATCAGACCCTGAACTCTGAGCTGCACACACCGAAAAAATGAATCCACATGTACCTGTAGATATACATCAGCACCAAATATGTATGTACGTACGTACGTACGTACGTATGTATGTATGTATGTATGTATGTACCCATGTATGTACAGGACCATGAAAATTCTACAGCAACCATACTTTCAACAAGCCTCAACATCGCATTGCTGACCAAGGCCACTTGAGTAGGATTAGTGCAGCCTGCGGAAGAGCTGTGTACAAGAGGCATTCGGATGCCGTCTACTGCAGCTGATGGGATGACACCGGCTCTCTGGTTAGTGCGCACCGAAGGCTGGGGATGTACAATACCAACCCCAAACCCTAAACCCTAAGCCCATATTATCCATAAGTCATAGGATCTGTAGAGGGATAGGTTATAACCTGACTATATATAGCTCTTTTTTTTACCTAGGAACTCACTGCTTCTAGGTCCCACTTTCCCCCGAAAAACGATTCTGTTTCCTGTCTAGTTGGAGACATGAATGAGAGGCTGCAATGTGTTTTGTTTAGGGTTCAATCCACAATATCAATTCCTTGTGTCCTGCTGTGGATGGAGGAATTCTTGCTCCACCTAGTATCCAAAGTATTGTAATCACCTATATAGGGTGGTGCAAGATTTTCTCAATTTACAATGTCAACCAGCAGCCAGTGCCTTGCAACGCTCTGAAGCTCAGTCTCTTGCAAACAGATCTACGGGCAGATGTGGGCGTTCACTTTAGAATTCCAGTTGTATTGCCCCTTTTTCCTCGCCCACGAAGAAAAGGAAGAGTTTGAAAGACTAAACCCTAAGCCCCTCAACAGTAAACCATTATCCTTCATGTAAAAGGGAAGCAGAGCACTGCGTCGACTCTACGCCAAGCTCTAGCAGACTCTAGCACACAAACACTGGGTTGCTGTTGAGGAACTTAAACTAAGTTACGGTAATATGCGTGTATGGTATCATAATGGGCTTCATTATTATAATAGCAACCCTATATACCCGTTTTATAGTGATTTAATCCAAGTTGCTTAACAGCAACCCAGAAAACTGCAGATTGGTCGAGGTATACTGCGAACTGTCTATCCATAGCCTGATGTGAAATCCTTTTCTTGGTTTCGGGTTTACGGTTTAAGGCTTGGGTTTAGGGTTTAGGGTTTACGGATTGGTGGTATATTGCATCCCTTAACCCACAATCCTAACAACCCCCAAACAAGAATGACCTTGCAGTCCTTTCTTCCCCAAGTAGTGACCCCATGAACGTCTAGACGACTGCATTTGAGTCTCCATTATTCCCATGATCTGTAACAACTATTACCCTTGGGTCTGCAATTTTCCAGATCAGCCTTAACCATAAATTCTAAAGCCCTAAATTAGCAAAAGCCTCAGATGCCGTTGCACATCATCTCAGGGAAATTCCCAACCTCCGCGTTAGCAGGCAGCGTTATGTAGCTTATGTATAATATATGTATATACATATATATACATATCTGGAAGGGTTATTATAGATGGATTATATAGGGTTCTTGGGGGATTCTTCTGTAGAGCTTCTACAAGGTTATCTGGGCAATACAAAGGTTTCTGAGGTTCAGCAGGTGCAAGTAGGAAATACTGGAGGATGACATGGAAGAGAGCATGGATGATTAAATGAAAGGTCTAGGGGTTAGGGTTTAGGGGTTAGGATTTATGGTTTAGGGTGAAAGCTGGGACTAGATAGGTGGTGTGTATACGTATTGTGTAACGTAAAGGCCTTGTCAATATCCATATCAACTGTAGTCCCCTTGGACGAATAATATAAAAGAATAATAGTTCATTAGGGTTATAATACTATACTACAAATGAAAAATACTAATTCCTAAGGCGACTACAGTCAAATTGTGGTCTCATCGAGGTGCCCTATACCATAAATCTACAAGTCGCGGACCAGAATGCGAGCAATATCAAGTGGAAACTGCTATACATTACATTTTTTGTTGCGGTTATACGTAGCAACATTAGGACGTCGCTTGGAGAGGTTGTTGGTTTCAATGCTGTCTTTCTTTTCATGTGCTTATGGCATGGCTTAATCAAAGCTAAGACAGCGCAACACACGCGGATGAACCATCGGTCCCATGATATCAAATCACGTGTGAGCTTGTAGTCCCATCTCAGCCCCTTGTACGACTGGGCCAAGGCGAGGTCATGTCCGCGCACGTCGGGCGCCATTGAAGGTGGCCATTTTGCACCCTTGATTCTGCTCAGATCAACTGGCCTCGTTGCATGTCCAGCGATCGGAGGGTGCCATCACGGTCCGCGAGGAAGCGGCCACCAAGGCACTACGGCTCTCGGAACTACTGTGCCAGGAGTAGAGACTATGAGCGCATCGCAAAGACCCCCGCAACAAAGCTCAAAACTCAAACCCTGAACCAGCAATTTTGAAGTTCTGAACCTTTATGGGCTCTCCCTTTTTCTGGAAGCTACCATATCAGCTGTAGCAAGCAAGTGTTGTGCAACTGCATTTACATTTTACCGTGACTGTCCGTGCAGGGGAGCAGCCTTGACATTGTTATATTGGGGGTATACTGTTTAGGGTTTAGGGTTTACTGTTTAGGGTTTAGGGTTTAGGGGATAATGAAAAGAAAATGGAAACCATTAGAATATTGGGGTTATATTGGCCATGATGTAGGGGTTATATTGGGATAATGGAAAAGAATATGGAAACTATTGTAAATTACAATATTACAATTGTAATATTGGGGTTATATTTGGGATTATGCAGGGGTTATATTGGGATAATGGAATATGAGCTGGAAACTACGGTAGTACATTGGGTTTATAGGGGTTATATATGCAGGGTTTAGGGTTTATAAAGTCTAGGTCTAAGGGTTCAGGGCTAAAGGTTTAGGGCCTGGGGTTAAGGGTTTAGGGTTACGGGTTCAGGGCTAAGGGTCTAGGGTTTAGGGTTAAGGGTTCAGGGCTAAGGGTTAAGGACCCTCGTCCGAGACTGTCCTATTGGTGTCCTGATTGCAAGTTTTCTTCTTCCAACTGTTGACTTGCAGCGCCTTTTGGCTGCAACCTGGTGATGTATAGAAATTACTTACAAACGGATGGATAAAGTATTTGGGCTTTAAGGTTTGAGAATTTTGCCTGCGCCGATCAAACATTGACGCCCAGCTAGCCCGCTGGTAATGGGGAAAGCTGATGTGGCCCACTATTCCATGGACAGTGGTCTTTGCCCTATAGTCCGCCTTTAGTAAATAGAATATGGCTTTGAGTTTATTGTAATAAGATCCCCATATACCACATATTCTATCTACTTCAGGGGGACTATAAACCTAAACAGGCATTCATGCTCCCTAGAAGATGTGTAGGGCTTCTGTGGCTTTGGCAAGACCCTAAAAACAGGAACCCTACGCCAAAGAAGAGCCCTAAAACCTAACCGCAAACCCTACACCTTAAACCCCGGTACACTTAGGTGTGAGGGTTGAGGGTTCGAGACGCTGGCTTATTTGGTTTAATGTAGACCCCTGATTAATAAACCCCCTCGCCTCAATAGGGATTATAATCAGGATCCTAGTATTTAGGCCCTTAAAAGGAGGGGGTTTATTAATCATGGGTCTACATTAGGGTTCAAAGCAAAATGCTTTATTAACACAAGCACGCACATTGAGGTACTCACTAACTTGACATGCGCTACCTCCGCCTGAACACTAAACCCCAAACCCTAACTGCATGTAGAATGGTCTGTATGTGTCCCACATCTACTCCCTACGCAGACCCATGCAAATCCTTCCAAGCCGCCGTGAAGGACGTCCGCCCGTAGGTCCTAAACCCTAATCCCTGAATCCTAAACCCAAATCCCTAATCCCCAAGTCCTGAACTCGAAGCCCCAATCCTAAACCCTTGAAGCTTCATGAAGAGAAGCTTATCCGACACTATCCATAATGCTTAGCCTTAAATCACCAATTCCCCAATACCTACATATATCTACGTGAATATCCCGCTACAAGTATCAGTATACTTAAATGTAACTCCACAGGCAGATGCTAGCGAACTTTTTTTATTTTAAGTAGCGTAAGGTACACAGGAGTTCTAATCACTAATGGGTTCAAGACTTAGGACCCTAAGCCTAAAACCTAAACCCCAGACCCCAATTTCTGTACATTTTGGTTTCCAGAACTAAAAATACCCACGTCAAAGCAGGACGTTGTGGCCTCTGCCGGTGCCAAAACCCAGAAAGGACTCCTCCGGTGGGGCTTGCTTTAGGGTTTAACCCTAAACCCTAATAAACCTTAAACCCATAGGGTTTCGGACTTAGGGTTGCCAGCTTGGGGCCTTGGAGCTTTACCTGGGTTGCTGTTAAGGACCTTAAATTAAGTTACCATAATGGGTATATATAGTAAATAACGGGGTTTCCCCAATATAGTAACTTAATTTAAGTTCCTTAACAGCACCCCAGTTAAGGGTTCCAGGGTGGTCAGGTTTAGGGGATTCTTGCGTTTTGGTTGTTAAGGTTTCGGGGATGGTCTTGGGCCTAAGGGCGCATTGGAGGGTGTTCTTGGATATTTAGACGCTAGATGGTAAGCATAAGTGGAGCTTTCACAAAGAACTCTGAATAAAAGCTCTATAGGGGACTTGTAATTTTTCACAACATACTAATTACGCGTGAAACATCAAGTGCCAGCAAACGTCATAGCTGGAGACCCAACTGAAAACCACCCTAAACCTCAAACCCTAAAGACTGATAAACTCTAGACCCTAAACTCTAACTCTAAACCTTAAACTCTCAATCAGAAATCCGAAATAGGCCACCTCCAAAACCACAAAAACCCTACAGAGTAAGTAATCTAGATCCTGAAAGGTAAAAATACAGAAGGTCACACTAACTAGCATAGATCCAGGGTCCTCCGTCGCAGCCCCACTCAGCGTCGCGGAGTTTCCTGGCGGAGACAAAAGGTTACTTGGAAGACTACCTGACCTTAAGGATCCAAGGAACTGTATGTTGGGCCGACCCCCTAAACCCTAAACCCCCCTAAACCCAATGTTGGGGCTGTAGCGCCCAAATGCTATTATCTGAGTGGCTTTTGGTAGTTGAACACTCAGGGTTGGGAACTTCCTTGAATCTCCATGCATTGGGATTGTAATTACCGATCAATTATGTGGGGTCAAGGGTTTAGGGCAGAGGGGTTTCTGCAGCGTCATGCGACCTCACGGGGCTTACCAACTTTGCACGGGTGTGCCTGCCCAAGTTTTCAGGGTTCCCTAAGGGTCCAAGTCCCTAATAATCATATACTTACCCAAAGCCTATACAACAATTACTATAATTCAAACCCAAGTACCTAATTATTGGGTACATGGACCCTTAGGGGTTGGTCTCAGTTGCTAAGGTTTGCCCGCCTTCGCGCGCTGTAAATCGCAGCACCTAGCCCCAGATTGAAGAAATGAAGGACCCAATGATGCTGATGGCCATCGTCAAACGCATAAGCCCCGACAGTAAGCCCTAAACCCTAAAACGTTATGAAGCTCAGGGCTTTGGGTTTGTATTGGGTTGACAGAGGCAAGCCTGCAAAGGTGCCTCATTCGAAAAGGGAAAGCGTGCCACTTCTCCACCTAAAAAAACCATTCCCCAAAGGGTCCATGTAGATATATGGTACATACTTGGGCCTTAAAGTAGGTATATGGGAACCTCTTTGGGCCCTAAGTATATACCATATACCTACATGGACCCTTTGGGTTCTTGAAGCTGTATGCTGAAAACTGCACTCCGGCTGTCAACCTACCAGTTCTCGACAACAATGGTGCAAACATGAAGCCCTAAAGCTTCAAAGCTGGCACCAAGGCATGGTGCTCAGAATATGGATACCTTGATATACTTTGCTTCCTAAATCTCAGATCGCGCACACGCTTAGGAGCCGTTAAAGAAGCTGCCAGGGATGCCTTAGACCTGACTTTACGTAAGTCGAGTTTCAGCTTTGCTTCAGCTTAGTTTTGCAAAGCCTTGAAGCGAGGACCGTTGAACCAATCATTGACCCACTAGGCCTAAGCACTGTGTCATACGAACCGCAAAGCATCAGTTGCAATGTCATAGACTTCGGCTCCATACATCACCAGAAATGAGGCTTGGTTGCACGTAACTACTTGCATGAGGTGGTGGCTGCAAAGTATATTCCGGAATGTGGACCTGGTAGAGGAGTCTACGGGAGGAGGGCGTTTGGCTGGAGCTTTACAAGCATGCGCTAGAGCTACGAGCGTTGGTCCTGCCTGAGTATTCCCAATTCTAAAGACATGGTGGTTGACCCTAAGCCCTAAACCCTTAACCCCAAATCCCTAAACCCTAAACCCTAAATCCCTAAATCCCTAAATCCCTAAACCCTGAACCCTAATCCCTAAACCCTAAATCCCTAAACCCTGAACTACCTGTCCCAAAATGGCCATAAGGATGGTTTCCTTTTGGTTAGGTTCTCCGATTATTGGGGTTATATAGGGATATGGAAAATCAGCTGGAAAAATCGAAAATGACATGGAAACACCCCAATATGCTACATAGTACTTGTGTATTTTGCTGGACCCCAATGTGGTCTGTGAGGAGTTTCTGTGCACCCCAACAGCTGAGGAGGGTGCGCGATAGCGTGTACAATCACCTTCGTTTCACTTCTACTCACCTATACCTTCAAAGGATATGAGCTACTATCAAGATCCCCGCATCATTAATAATTCCCATTATGGAATCCATTTCGGACTACACCACTGTACAAAAGAAGGTCTCTATGTCCACCCTTCATGGTCCTCGGGCAACCCTATATAAACCCTCTGAACCCTCAAACCTGAATCCTAAGCCCTGAACCCTAAACCCTTAACAGTCCCGTAGGAACCCGAATGCGGAGCATCGGTAGCGTTTTGGTGGTTGAACCAAGTCAGATGATTTTCCTTGTAACAAAAATACCCCGTACCCCGAAAGAGGATAGGATCTTCCTCTATACTGGGTACCATTTAGGTGGACCCCCCACCCAGTTATAGTGACATAAGGGAGAATCAGGATTATCTTAGGGACCTCTTATACTCCTATTACACCACTATTACAGGGTGGGGGGTCCACCTAACCACCCTAAACCCAAGTAAAATACTACCCATGTGACAGCCAGGCCTGCAGACGCAACCTGCGGCGCTGAGCCCTGCTTCGCACATGCAGAGAAAGGAGGTTGGGGGTTTAGAACTCAGGGTTCAGGATTTAGGGTCTAGGGTTTAGGACTTAAGGTTTAGGATTTAGGTTTTAGGATTCAGGGTTTAGGATTTAGGGTGTAAGGTTTGG
>CAJNIZ010045157.1:20945-35497 GCA_905231905.1 Symbiodinium pilosum | reverse complement strand
GGATTTAGGGTGTAAGGTTTGGGATTTAGGGTTTAGGATTTATGGGGCTTAGGATTTAGGATGTAAGGCTTAATGGCTTAATGTTTGGGATTTAGGGTTTGGAGTTTAGCATCTCTTCAGCAACCTAGATCCCAGGCAACCACATGCAATAAACATATACCTTTGGGTTCTAATGCTGCTACTGTTCATACTAATACGGTCGCAATGTTTCTGGTTTGAGCCTGGGGGAGAAGGAACAAAACACGGGAGATGCGGGAGCTGTTCTTGCTGTCATGTGGCCTTTATGCCTATAGGATCCTCATTGTTCGACTCAGGATACGTAGATTGTTTGGGGCTCTGTTGGGATTTAAGCTTTAACGCTTGGGGTTTAGGGCTTGGATACTGCCCCCACCCTATGACAGTCCCGCAATACTATAATTCTATTGATATTCTAGGGTGCTACTGGTGGAGATGGATGAGGATGCTGCTTGGCTGCATCACTTGGGGAAGGGTGCTGGTGGGCACCTCCACTGGGGCAGTGGCTGCTTGGCTCAGCTCCACTACTTTAGGCCCTGGGGGTCCTCTTGGGCTCTCTGGGCCACAGGTTCTTTCTTGGTTCTTGTCAGATGGTTCTTGGCTTTGCAACAGCTGCTTTCTGAGATTTCCCATGATGTCGTTGATGCTCATGTTGTCCTGCAACCCATCCAGTCTTCGCGCGAGGCTGAACAAGGCTGTTCAGGTCTTTAGGATGAAGGCTTCAGGATTCCCAGCTCCGTGACTATTGCTGTCCTGGGCTTACCAGTAGTGACTCTGATGGGGTTTCTGTTTGGGAGCGTAATGAATTTCTACACAATTCCCGAAATCTCTAGTCCCTTTTAATGACAACCCCCCAGGTTCAGAGGCATTAGATTCTGTGCGTATGTCGTTCTGTTCTGGTCAAAGGCAAGTGTATCAGTGTATCCGAGTCACAGAGCTACGCTATGCTTCTTGGGCTTCAGGATCCCTTCCCGCCGTGTGGGCTGTTTGCTTCAGGGTCGCGGTAGGTCAAGATGCGGTCCGAAACTGCCAGCAAAGCCGACAGCACTGACATGCTGCCTGCGGAGGGCCCCGAGGATGTTGCAGATCCTACTTGGCTGGCGCTGTGGCCGGGCCCTATCTGCGTCCACAGCGTGCCTTTCCTCCCGCAAGTCTGCGCCGCCTTCAGCCGAAACTGGGCTGCGAGAGCGCGGGCCGTCACGGCGAGGCGCGGCCGCCTTCGGTGGCGTCTGCGGGGCTTGCCACCCAACTACTCGTGTAAAGAGCCTTCGAAGGGATGGTTTTGATTGTCTTATGGGGGTTTGAGGTGGGGCTATGCTTTCATCACGCAACGGTCATTTTGCGGACCATTGTTCCGGGCAAACCCCGAAATACCCTAAACCTGCAAACAACATGAGCCTTTTCCAAATAATGCCCGTGTACTCCCTTGTAAGGACCCTGATAATTCCCGTATCTCCTCTGGGTTAACGGGCCCAATTTCCACAACCCCCCAAAAAAAATCCTCGAGCGCTGGGGCAGACTAAGCCCTAAAGCCTAAACGGAAATTGGTTATCACCGGCTGTACCCCTTCCACTCAAAACCTACCCTCGCCCCTACTACCGCCCTAAGGGTCCATATAAGTCCATGTACCAAATAACTTGGCACTCAGGTTTTTTTGCTCGTAACTGTATAATTGCAGGTCTTGGAGAAGCATATGACCATCAAGTACTTGAGCAGCTGGGCAGACATCCACTGTAGACATCCTAAGAGCATGTGTGGAGGACATCTTAAAAGAGGGCAAGGGACGATTCCCCGTGTGGATGAAGGAAGAGAGGTAATTACCAGACTTCGGGGATCCTAAGTGGTGCAAGATTTCCTCCATCCACCCCCAAGCCCTGCAAACTAAAACCCTAGACTCAAAGTTCCATGGAACCTGGTAGAAATTGCAGTTTCGGCTCGTCGTTAAAAAAATTGCAAGCAGCAGTAAGTAGACATCGTTCTCAGGGACCTTCCGGTAAACCCGAAAACCTGAAGTCTAAACCTAAGGGTTCAAGGACCCAAATAATAGGGTTTCAGGGCCTATTATGGTATTTGGGCCCTAAAGCCCAATTATCTGGGTCCTTGGACCCTTACCCTGAGGCTCTAACCCTATAAATAATACCTACATTGGGCCCTAAACCCTATAAATAGTACCTACATGGAGCCTTAGGGTTAGGGTGAACCAAGGCAGCATGAGAACCCGGATTTCTCAGCGCGAGGCTCTGGACGTCAGGCCCTACGACATGCTGAGGGTCCATGTGCCCCATAGATATGTATTAAGGGATTATAGGGGTTATACAGGGATAATGGAAAAGAAAATGGAAACTACTATTTAGGGTTATATTAAGGTTATATTGGGGTTGTATTAGGGTTATCTTGGGGTTTAGGTGGACCCCCCACCCAGTAATAGTGACTATTATGGATAATAAGGATTCTATTAGGGTCCTCTTATATTCCTATCATACCACTCAGGTACTTGGGATTTGGTGATTGTTGTTATAGTACAGGTTTGGGGCAGAATACGGGTTGTTCTCTAAATTAGGGGCACTTTTGGTTCTAAATAATAATACGGCACCTAATGTTAAAGGGTACCAAAATGGGACCTCTATTTTTGGAAACTGCCCAATTTGTACTTGGACCTTTAGGGGCATGCCCATAAGTTCTCGTCAAATGGGCATTTCCAAAAGTGAGTAAGCCCTTGTAATTCGGATTACAGAATTGGGGGACATACCAAAAAAACACTATTCGTGGAAACTCCGCAAATCACACTTACACGAGAGAAGTAAGCCATCTTGCTAAAGATATTTCGAGGGCTGGCTCACGATTCTATAAGGGCCGATTTTAGAAGCTCCCATGAGCTTGCACCCTAAACCCTAAACCCGTAATGACCCCTATAGTAATCCCCCCCCCATCTACGCCCCTTTAAGGAGTTTACATCATGGCTCCCATGGCTCGCTAAACCCAAGCCAAACCTACCCTACCCTACACTTTCTGCTGGAAATTCCGTGGGGGATGGGATCCAAACCCTGAACCCTACCCGAACCCCCCCAAATAGGTGAAATAATGAACACCCATGCCCATGACCCATGAAAACAGCCCAAGAAGCCTCTACAGCCACACACCTCCCAACGCCACCGTGATTTGCTGCCGACAGTAATTAGACCTGTTCTTTGTGGGCGTTAATTTTCTCGAAGTAGGCCCAATTAAATTGTGAGCCTTACATATATATATATATATATCCCTAAGTAAGCCTAATTAAACGCGAATCTGGGGGAAGGGTAGTATAGAAAGGGTGGTTAGGTAGCCCACGGGTTGTCCGCTATTGCTACTTCTTTAGGCCCTTAGCCTGTACAGTAGCTAGGGTTTAGGGTTTGCTACTTCTTGCCCTTAGCCTGTACGGTAACAGCTTGTGAATTTCTGCTGGAGATTGGGATGTCGGGGTTGTCTCCATGTCATAAGGCAGAAGACAAGCACCGGCAACCGCAAGCAACCAACGTTGTGCAATGAGGGGAGTCTAGGGACGTTTTAAGCCTATGTAGGGTTTAAAGGGGTTTCAGGATTTGGGCAAGCGAGATTCATGTGGAAACTGGAATAGAACCAGGGTCAGAATCTGGTTTGGGTCTTGGATAATTCGCCTCACCCCCGCCAAAAAAAAAAAATCAAGAGCCTGTGACTCTAGTTGGCTCTTACGAGGTCCTTCTCTGCGTTAGCCCCTAAGACCCTTTGACAGATGTTTGTATATAGGGTACCCTATTACAGCTATTAGGGAAATAAATAATGAACATTCCAAAGGCCTACCCAGTTCTAACCCTAAACCCTAATCTCTCAGATTGGGCTTACGAAAACACCCTTACCACCTAGGGTAGACCCCTGTAGAATCCCAGCTTCCATGGAATGCTCCATTTGATTTTCTATTTGGTTCTGCGTTTTGGGGGTATAGGGTTTAGAGCTTAGGGTTTAGGATTCAGGGCTTAGGGTTTAGGGCTTAGGGTTTAGGGCTTAGGGTTTAGGATTTAGGGTCCCTCTTCCCTCCCATCAAAGGTATACATTGGGTCAACCTTCCACCCAGTAATGGGTACCACAAAGGACTATTGTCGGCAGCTTGAGGCCGTGTTAATTACATGATTAGGGGCCATTACTGTAGGGGCTTACCTAAGGTACACTTCCTTCCCAGGCACTAATTGTCTTGGTCCTGGCATTCTTCCTGCACAGTTAATAACCTACTTATTAAGTCCCCCTGAACCTCCAAGTAAACGTCAGCAGCCTGCTCTTGCCCCTGCGTCGCTTCGTGGAGCTCTGGCGCAGAACTAGACCTACAGAAGATTGTTCATGGCCCGAAAAAGGATTTGGAGGCAACACGGAAACAACTATACGTTCTAGGGCTACTTGGGGCTTAGGGCTTAGTTCGGAATGGATGAGGTCCCAAAGTTCAAGCTGTAGCATGCGCTGGATCTCTACCAGGCTAGATAGGGTTCATGCGCTGACTATGGAAAGGAAACTTGAACCCTAGAACCCCGAATCTTAAACCCTAAAACCCTAAACCCTAAAAACCTTTTATACTGAAGTCACATTTTACGTAGAACACAGCAATATTTGTTTGACAAAACAACCTTGTGGCTTTACTAGAATAAAGAGTGGAAATGATTCGTAAGGGGACTACGGGATACCCTGAAGCCCTAAACACCAAAACCTAAGACCCTAATCCCAAACCCCTTTGGGCATTTAGATTTGCAAGGTCTCAGCTTGCAAGAGTGCCTTGCAAAACCAAACGCCCTTAGTTGACCTCCCAAAAAGGTTCTGTCAGAGCTACATGGCTTAGGATTTATAGGGTTTAGGGTTTAGTGTTTAGCTTCCGTAGGTAGCAGGAGCCCAATATAGTCCACACTATATGACAACCCTTATTGCTCGGACCCCCTGAAAAGATACCCCTAAATCTGGGAACCCCTACATGGAGTTTAGGGATTCGGGAGAAGGGTTTGGGGCCATAGCCCCAGCAATGGAGACAAGATGGACAATCAAATGGAAATGATGGAAACCGTACCACATAAGTTGAAAGCTCGTTCCTGGCATGGAGAAGAAACGGCAACCAATAGTTGGACCTCAAGACCAGCTTCAGCGTACAGGGATGTACAGGGCTTCGGCGGTTTGCTTCAGCAAGTTCTTCAAAACAAAGTCTGCAAGAAATACTTTGCTCTCCTGTATATACCCGCGGAGACTACGATCCTTTCGAGACTAAAGTGTACCCTGAATCCTCAACCCTATACCCTGAACCCTTAGACCTGAACCGTTGCCCTATTCTTGGAAATCCTGCTCTCAGCCTGTATTGACCAGTGACACAGCTTGCTTGGCTCTACCTAGTTCCTTGTTCAGGGCATACTTGGAGCTCTGGTTTAGGGTTTAGGGTTTCGGGCTAAGAATTAGGGATTCTTACCCAAATTGAAACTGCACTTTGAACCCCAGCATAAGCCCCCTCAATGCGATTTCACTTGAGCTATAAGTGCCGAATGTATTTGATTCAAGAGGGGACCCCGAACATGGACAACAAAATGCTACCCCCCCGCCCCTCCGCCCACACCCCCCCCCCCCAAAAAAAATGTACACCGAATTTTGTGAACAGCCCCCTAACCCCATTTGGGTTATAAGCACCCAGAAATGTTGGGGTATAAGCGCCCAGAAACCATTTCAAATTCACCCTTCCTCACAATGACGTGGGTCTTCTCTCCGAAGACATGTTAGCTTCTTGGGGAAGGGTACCGTGGATGCAGGAACTCCTGCACTGCCCTCTATTAGCTTCAATAATGAAGATTACTATACTTAGGGGATACTAAAGCGGTGCAAGATTTCCTCCATCTATTGTATGCGGTTCATCATTGAGTCATATAGAGCGTGTCAACCAAATTACATGCAAGGACGCCGCGAATTGGTGGTCGGATTGGCCCTTACTTGCTATCCTTCAGATGAACTAGGTTGGCCCCTAAAACCGATGGAACAAATATTAGTATATAGGGTCCCTTATTAAAGCCATTAGGGAAAATACTAAATATCCCAGGGGCCTACCCAGTGAAAGCCCCCAAGAAAATGCCAGCTCACCAATTAGAGGCATGTCGACTTTCAGGCCCGGAAGAAGAACTACGAAGCTGAGCCAAACAAGTGAAGCACCTACACATCCTAACAATCCTACACGGTTGCAGGTACATCATGCCAATAACCCCAATATAACCCCAATATAATCCCAATATAATCCCAACATAATCCAAATATAATCCCAATATAACCCCAATATAACCCCAATATACTCCCAATATAATCCCAATATAACCCCAATATAATCCCAATATAACCCCAATATAATCCCAACATAACCCCAACATAACCCCAATATAACCCCAATATACTCCCAATATAATCCCAAAATAACCCCAATATAACCCCAATATACTCCCAATATAACCCCAAAATAACCCCAGTATAGCCTTCTGAAGCCCATGACTGTGAGCTTGCCAGGCTTGCCAGCTTCTGGATTGAATCTACACATGTTTCCGTCGACCTGCAGCTCAACAGGAATGACAAACCCTAAGGCTCCATGTAGGTACTATTTGTAGGGTTTAGGGCCCAATGTAGGTATTATTTATGGGGTTAGAGCCTCAGGGAAACTCTCTTCCCGAATAACCAGGGCTCAAAAAGGTTAAGCTGTAGTATGGAGACCCAAAAAGGAGGCCCAAAAAGGTTAAAGTTTTTCTATTGGCTAAGTAAGCAAATTGATGGGCAGCCCAGTCTCCAAATCCTAAATTCACAAAATCGCAAAACCCCCAAGCGCTCTAGCCCAAACCACAGCCCCTAATTTCCAAACCCTAAACCCAAAGTTTCACACCCTTAACTCTACCTATAACTGCTGGTAATTAGACCCAAGTGCTAAGTCAGAAACCCTAAACCCTAAACTATGCTTCACAACCTGGTGTCGGGCCTTAAGGAATGAGGTGTGGACGACTTTCTCCAGGAGAACATACCTTTAGGGTTTAGGGTTTAGGGAAGATGGGAGATGGGAATTTCCAATAGTTAGGGGCCCCTTTGGATGGCGGATCCTTGTATTGGGGATGCTGATATATTGATATTGATATTTAGGCGCCCGTACTTATGGAATCCGCCATGTGTTTTCTATGTGGTTCAGCCATACGATGTAGGGTTCAGGGGTCAAACGAATGGAATGAAGTTCTTTCTATAAGTTATAAAAGCCAAAAGGAGAACATCAGCGCACTCTATGTTAGGGGACAATATGAGCTACGGTCTTAACTCCTAGTATCCTCCTTAATAACCTCTATAATGCTCCCGTCTATATTTCCCTATATAAGCCCCCCTTCATGGAGTTTAGACCCTAAAACCTATACAATCCCCCTTTACCCCTGTAATAGTCCCCTATAACCCCATCTAAGGCCTAAACCCTAAACCCTGAACCCTGTAACCCCAAATCTAAGGAGTTTGAACTATAGCTCAGACAGTACCCCGCACTGATTCTCAGATGCGGCCCCCAGATGCTGTTAGGTTCAAGGCTTGAGGGTTTAAGTTATAAGGATTAGGGTTTAGGGTGTTGTTTAGGGTTGTTTCTTCACAAGCTTTGTCTTCCACGTATCTGCGCCAAGCGAGAATCGAACGCCCATGTCGGCGCGTCCACTGCCTGCTGCAGGACCTCTTGCCGAAGCTTTGTTTTACCTGGCAGGCCCTTGATGCGCTCAACGCGTCTGGCTGCATTCACAGCCTTGCAGGGAAGTAGAGCCCCAATCACCATCTCAGTGCACCATTGACGAGTCAGGGTTTAAGTTTATAAGGTTTAGGGTTCAGGGTTTAAGTTTATAAGGTGTAAGGTTTAGTGTCTAAGTCTATAAGGTAAGGGCTTAGGGCTTAAGTTTCTAAGGTTTAGGGTTCAGTGTTTAGATTTAAAAGGTTTAGGGTTTGAAGTTTAGCAGGTTTAGGGTTTGAATTTATGAGGTTTAGGGTTCAGGGTTTAAGTTCATAAGGTTTAGGTTCCAGGGTTTAAGTTTACAAGGTTTGGGGGTTGGCGTTTAAGTTTACAAGGTTTGAGGGTTTAGGGTTGAAGTTGATGAGGCTTCGGATTGAGGGTTTAAGTTTGTAAGGTTTAGGGTTTGGGATTGAAGTTTATGAGGTTTAGTGCTTAGGGCTTAGGGTTTAATTTTAAGCTTAGGGTTTAGGGTTTCATGGTTTAGGGCTCAGGCTTTCGAGCAGACGGCCGAAGCAACTTGAGACTCCGCCAGTTGGAGGTTTAGGATGTAGTTATCAGGGTTTCGGGTCTCTGGTTTTATGCTTCGGGTACAAGACTTTGACATTTACAGTAAACCCTACACCCTAAAATCTAAATCCTTTTTGGGGGAGGGTGGCGGGCACCCACTTCATGGTTCAAATGCCGTACCTGTACTGATGTTTGTCAGACGCGTCCCAGTTTAAGCGCTCTCAAAATTGGGTCGTCTGTGGGGACCTCTGTAATCGGAAGAGGTGTCAAAGGCATCTTATACTATGGTTCTTCAGTATATAACTCTAGTTTCCTATGTCACGTTCGATGCTGCTGTTGTTTTCCATTTGGTTGTCGAGTATGAGGGGCGTAATATCCCTAAACCCTCAATCCTAAACCCTAAACCCTAAATCCCTAAAATCCTAAACCATCCAATCCCTAACTCAGGCTTCCACAACTGCTTACCTTGTGCACGGTGCGGTTGGTCAAAAAACGATGCGGTTTAGGGTTTAGGGTTATACAATGATCATTTACTTCCCTAGAACCTGCCCAGACCCACCTATGTAGTTCCTGTTTGGGTTGTCACCAAAAAACAACAGACTCATAAAGGAACTACATAGGAGCCCTTGGGTATGTTAGGATTCATACTATCATAATCCAAAAGTATATGATTAACCCTAAATCATGGACCCTAAACCCTAAAACTATTGTATAGTGGCCGCTTAGGGTAGGACACTCTTCCACGCGGGTAATCTTAAGGGCCACTGGAGACTGGAGTGGCCATCTTGAAAGTTTAGGGTTGAGAGTTTAGGGGTTAGGGCGCACTTTGAAGACGATGGTTGAACCCAGCATACAACCACCCTAAACCCTAAACCCTAAACCCTGGACCCTAAACCCTAAACCCTAATCCCTAAACCCTAAACCCTAAACCCTGAATCATGCATTCTGCAGTTGCTCCAAATGACCTGCGGGCCTTGGACCCTCAATTTTGAGCTTCGTTCCAAGGGATATTTGGAGATTTCCCAAAATTAGGGGTACCTTTTTGGGGGTCCCACTAATATTCAGTAAGGTATATTGGGGTCTATATTGGGGTCCCCCTATTTTGGGAAACTACCATTTAGCGATATGTGAAGGGGATGTAGGGGTACATTGTGTTGGGTTTAGGGTTTCTAGTTGTGTACCTGAATCTCAAACGCATATGGCATAACTGTTTTCTTAAAATAATTTAGGGTCTAGGGCTATAGGTTCCGCACCATTTGTTTTACCTACCTTCTACGTAGCGACTTATTTATTGCAGGATAGGCCGGGGCCTTGTAAGGAGCACGACCCATACAATACCACGACTGTTCAGAGTCATGTTGATGATCCTAGAAAGCTACTCTTGGAAGTCTTTTTGCTCAGACTGTTACATGTTACTCAAAATCTTTTTTGTGATATTTCAAGCCATAATTCCAGCCGGCGCACGTGACATAAGAGAGAATGCCCACGATGACGACTCGTTCTGCCAACGGCACACAAGCCAAACAGTTCAGCGGCTCAGAGAGTGTACGTTGTTGGGGTTCATCCGGATCATGTATGGGGGCTTACATTACTGTGAAGGCTTTTGAGTATACTCTGTACCCCATGCAATACAGTGGCTGGGGTCCTAAATTATGCAAGGTTTTGCTGTCCGCAGTAGTAGTATCTGCGCTGTGTTGTGTCGGACCCTTATCCTCGCCAGGACCATATGCCGCACCAGAAATTCATGTAGATGTTGGTAGTTTCAGTGGTACCTGAGATGAAGTTCCCGCTACAACTGTACTGAATTGTACTGGACTTGTAGTATGCCATATGCGAGCACAACAGATGTGGTAGTTTCCCAAAATAGGGGGACCCCAATATAGACCCCAAAATACTATACAACTTATTATGGGGGCCCCAAAAAAGGTACCCCACCATGTCTTCTCTACTATGTGATGGCACCCTAAACCCTAAACCTCACTCTAAACCCTATAAACCCTAGCGACTTCTTCGGGCTTCTGCACTGTGTTTCAGAGCATCATCCGTGACCCCCAAAGCCTCAGATCGCAAATCCTAGACCCTACCCCAGGTATACAATAGGTTTAG
Source organism: Symbiodinium pilosum (assembly GCA_905231905.1). Classification (NCBI taxonomy): domain Eukaryota; class Dinophyceae; order Suessiales; family Symbiodiniaceae; genus Symbiodinium; species Symbiodinium pilosum. The sequence goes on along the minus strand of CAJNIZ010045157.1, from coordinate 25,116 downwards.
GGTTTAGAGTCAATCATATACTTTTGGGATCATGATAGTATGAGTCCTTAGATACCCCAAGGGCTCCTATGTAGTTCCTTTTTGGGTCTGTTATGTTTGTTGGTAAGGGATCTTAAGATATTACCCAAGAAGGAACTACACAGGAGGGTCTGGGCAGACCCTCCCGCCGAAGGGCTTTCATGCAAACCGCGCATCCACTTCAAGCCTGGACCAACTCGCAATCATTTCATCCCAAAGGGTCCATGTAGGTATATGGTATATACTTAAGGCCCAAAGAGGTTCCCATATACCTACTTTAAGGCATATAGCTACATGGACCCTTTGGGCATAATTACCCATACCAAAGCACACGAAACCTACAAGTTGTGACTTCCAATATGTCCTGTCCATTGGTCCAGCTTTTGTTTAAAAAGATTTGTCTTGCAATTGCCTGCTACATTATCGACATGAGCGGGTGCATAATGGAGAGCGGCTGGTAGCGAATGCAGCGTCTGTCGGCAATCGTGCTGAAGTACCATCTGTAATATGCTCTTACTCTATGTCTTGGGTTCAAGTATGAGCAGATGTAACCCTAAGCCCTAAGCCCTAGACCATAAACAACTCAGTTCAATTGCAACCCTCAACCCATGGTTTGCTTTGGAGGGACTGCCAACGCCCTTGCCACAACGCTTTTTCTGGATGTGCCCATACAGGGTCAATTTGGGGGTCCCTAAAGCAAGGATCTATCACGCCCAAAGCCCTCAAGATTAGCCCCTGAACGCTGAACGAAATGAAAACCCAAACCTATCCTAAACTCTATACAGTACACCCTCACGCCGTAATAAATGGAAACCGCCTAGGGCTAGAGATTTCGAACAAAAAAAACTCACAAGGTTTTGCAAGCTAAAACAGAAGTTCTTCAAACCGCCTAAACCCTAAACCCTAAGATCCTCGACCACAAAACCGGAGCAGCCCGAAGGCTCTGCAGCCAAGATTTTCTCATGTCGTCAATCCCAAAGGGTCCAAGTACCCAATTCTTGGGTGCTTGGGTTTTGGGTAATAGTAACTATAGTATAAGTTTTGGGCAAGTACATGATTATTAGGTACTTGGACCCTCAGGGAGGGTCAGGGGGACTTAGTAAGTAGGTTGATAATGGGGATAAGTGGGTTACTATCTGGGTTAAAGGGCTTCTTCACCTACTTACTAAGTCCCCCTGACCTTCCAAGTATGTCGTCAATAGACATGGGTCCTTATTAGGAAGACGGTAGGGACCACACTGAACTACCCAAGGGACCCCAATGTCCGTCCTGAACGGCCCCTTGGTAACCCTAAACCCCGAAACCCTAGACCATGAACCCAAAACCCCCTATTCCACCAGGCTATAGGCTGCCTATGCAGCAGCTGAGTATATGGGGTTGCTGCTAAGGAGCTTTAACTGATTTACCATAATATATATATATTACGTCGTACGTAAATGATGGGCGTTTCTGTTCCTAAACCCTAAACCCTAATCCCTAAAGTTTGCTCCATCTTCTTGGAACTCGTCAAGCCAATGCAACTGCCTCCCAGGACAGGTCGGAGTCATCGTCATCAGGGCTGGCGCGGAGGTACCTCTCAGCAGCTTACTTGACATAACATAGGGTTTAAAGGTTTAAGGTTCAGGGTAGGAAATAAGGGAATTTATCATACAGGAATTGTATTCCCTTATTCCCTACTGACCACCAGTAAGTTTGGGGTTTAAGCATGTAGCTGTGGGGAGCTTTGTGAGCAAAATAACAAAGCCAGCTCCTCCTGCAGTGCAATCCGCCCAGCCCTTATAGCATTCAGCAATAAGGGCCCCATTCCCGACACTTGGGCTCTTCTCAGAATTAGGGGCCCTTTTTGGTTACAAACCATATTACGGCACCTAAAATATTTTTATGGGGTACCAGGATGGGATCCTAATTTTGGGAACTACCTACTTACTCCTTGTGATGGGATAGCAACCATGTTTGACAAGCTTCTTGCAGAGGCGCGATGCTACAACGCAGCTGGCTGAAATCTAACCCACCCCATACCTATGCACCAACGCTAAACATCCCGAGGCTCAAAAGACAACCAGGATGTCGTAGGAAGACCATGGAGGGTGGCTTGTAAAAAAAAAGCGCGCTTTCGGACTCCCAAACTGTACCGTGTTTTTGGACTCCCAAACTGTACCTCCCTTTTGGACTCCCGTGGATCCAGGAACTCTGTAGGGAATAAGGCAATGCAATGACCATGTAATCCGTACATCTATATATATATATATATAGAGACACACACACACACTATCTTCCCATGTTCCCTACTAACCATCAGTAAGAGAGGGTCCATCCGTTTGCCCATGTCCATGGGGCCCCGGTCTCCACTTCAGGTTTTGCAAATGCATGTCCTTGCTGGCGCTTCGTAGAAAACATGGGAATATATTACATGGGGCGTGTGTAGGGATTACCTTCCCATATTCCCTACTGACAACCGGCAAGTTTCGTGGAATCTGGAACCTGGAATAATACTTTGGAGTACCCAGACAAAGATGGTGAAGAAATCAAATGTGTATGTACAACAACGATGTATTCTGCGCATTTGCTGCTCCAGGTATGATATGGTTGCTTTCAGTTGCAGGTAGTTGTCTTTTACTTGATGCAATGCAGACAAAAATTGACATCCGTCTCTGGCAGAAAAGCCCTAAACCGTGAACCCTAGAAGCTTTTAACAGCTATCAATCGGACACGGTTTGGGTTAGGGTGAAACAATCCCAGCGTCGGGGCACTGGATCGTCTCCTGAGGTATGTGAACCTGCTCGGTGTGCTTCATGAGCCTGCAAGGCTGAGGGAACTCATGGATCAATCTTAAACTTGAAACCCCTAATCCATGAATATCAAAGTCCAGACCGTGAAGGCTAAACCGTTCGTCTTAGCAAATAAATCGAAGATTGGATTCCTGTTGTAGGCCCCATATCACCACCAATAACTAATTTGTATTTGCTTTTTCATGCATTCCGAGATAACCCTAATACATATCCCTTTAGGCCCCCGGTTTCCATGCCATTGCCATTCCCCAGTCCCTTAACCCGGTATTCCTTCTCACCCATTTCATGGAGGTCAGGCCTGGAGTTCATAACTGTAGTTAACTTTCCTCGGGCTAGGAGAGAAGCAGGTCCTCATGGTAGGATGCCTCAAGAATCACGGTTCACGGTCGAAGTTTCCATAGGGTTAGGGCTTTAGGGCTAAACCCTAAACCCTAGGCCCTAGAAGAATTTCTTGGTGCTTGACCCACGTAAGATAATGTCCTGCTTATCTAGCACCAACGAGAAGGAGTGCGCGAAGTCCTCTTCTTTGGGGACTAGCGAATTCCTATGCAGCCTAGTCCTCAGAAAGGGCCCAAAACCCTGAGCCTTAAACCCTCAAACCCACTTAAACTTACTGTTACTTTCGGTTCTCAAAACTTCCTCAATCTCAAAATTTCAAGCTTTTAAGCTCAAAATGAACCCTCCCCCCGACCCCAACCCTAAGTAATGGTCATAATCCTATAACAGGTGCAGGACCCTAAACCCTACACCCTAAACTTACGTTAGGATCTTGACCTAGAGGAAACAGAATCAAAGAGCACTCTGAAAGGAGCCCTAGGAGGGTAAGTGCTCTTTGATTTCTTGGGTTTATATCCCTATTACGGTCACAAAATCCTGACCTCCCCTAAACCCCAAACCCTTAACCTTAATGGAAGGGTCGACGCTGAGGGCAGGACCCTACACCCCAAACCCTAAATCTTAAACCCTAAACCTAAACCCCCTAAACCCCAAACCCTTAACCTTAATGGAAGGGTCGTCGCTGAGGGCAGTGCAGCTGGCCGATCTTTACCGCGCCAAGCTCCCCATCCTGTTGGATGTTTCAGGCCATGTTTAAGGATTGAGGTTAAGGGTTTAGGGGTTCAGGGGTTAGGGTTTAGGGTTTAGGTGTTAAGGGTTTAGGCTTATGGGGCTTCGTGCTTAGGACTCAGGAGTTAGGTTTTGCAGTAGGATGAGTCTAGGATTCAAGCTGACACGGAGCCAATTAAGGCATCTGCGGTTACGAGCTAGTTAGGGGAGTTCTGGTTGATGCATAGTTCTCGCTTAAGTAGATAGAATATTGCTTTGGGCACATTATAATAACATCCCCAAATACCCCATATTCTATC
>CAJNIZ010045157.1:0-10294 GCA_905231905.1 Symbiodinium pilosum | reverse complement strand
GAGATACAGGACAGGTCCAACCTACTCTGCGCCTTCAAAGCTTTGCAGGCAACTGAGAGACATTTCTCAGAAGCACATGAGCTATAGTCTAAACTCCTAGTATCCCCCTTAATAACCCCTATAGTAGTCCCTTATATAATCCCCTATATATCCCCCCTTTAGGGAGTTTAGAGAATGGCTCACATGAAAATGTAATGGTGCCGAACCCATCACCTTCATCCCGGATGGACCTCGCGTGGGTCCTCGCTGCATGGCGCCTTTAAGAATGCGATTTTTGGCAAATGATGCATGCTTGGAGGGTCAGGGGGACTTAGTAAGTAGGTTAATAACCTCTATAACCCATATAGTAACCCCAATTATCCCTATTATTAGCCTACTTACTAAGTCCCCCTGACCCTCCAAGTGCAGGTCCTCTGGAACGGGTAGGTTAACCAAAAGGCTATGGACCTCAAAATGATCTTGGCAAGTATGCAGCCCTCTATAATATTTGATCCAATGCGGCGATGCAGCAGAAAATCAGCCCCACAACAGGTGTGTAGATGCTATACTTGACATCAAAACCCCGGCACCGCCAAAAACGGAAAACCTTCATATGCTGAAGAGGGACACTGCAGGCTGTACGTTCTGCTTGATAAAATGCTCTCGCCTTGGCAATGGCATCAGGTAATGTCACACATGACCGACCTACAGCTTACAAGAAATTAGCCCCTAAACCCTAAATCTCAACCGCCATAGATAAAACCCACACAGCTGCAGGCAGTTGGCACGCTGAAGAGCCGCTTCATGCTTGTAGGCTTTGTCTGGGAACTGTGGATCCCAATCTACAGGCATGGGATATAGTTAGATGTCTCACTTAGGGGGCTTCCTATCAGGGCTTCTATAGCACCCTAAACCCTAAACCGCAGAGTCAACTTCAGAAGCTAACTCTGAAACATCTCGCGCTTTAGGATTTAGGGATTAGGGCGAGATCTAAGACACACAAAAGCTTGCTTCCCTGCCACGCAGTGTTTGAAGCAATGCGATTTCAATGGCCGCATAGCAATCCCCTCCCCGAATAATGAACCGCTGACGCCCATAATAATGAACCGTTCCAGTACATCATAGCCAACGGAATGGGAGCATTGATTGTGCAGGGGATGGGATCTTCGCACTGGGAGCGAGGATTGGGCATAAAATGTGATGAGGCTAATGCATGGGCCAGGCAACATCAGTGTCTACCGGAACCCCAAATTTTTGATTAACCATAACGTTTATGGCTCTTTGTATTGGTTTGGGCAACGACTTTACCTGCTTCTAAGGTCCATGTGATACTCAAGGGCGAAGATCAAAACTAATCCGAGCAGTATCTCCTACAATGCCTCTACCCAAACCCGCTTCCGAGGCTCCAGAACAAAGACCCCGCCTCCCAACAAAATACTGCCTTGGGGAACCTAGGGGATTGTTGGGTGGCCACTGTTTGTATCTTTTACTAATGATGGGCCCGTAGTTGGGCTTGTAGGGTGTTGCCGGACATCTAGTAGGTAGGAAAGGGGCCCAGGAGTAAGGGCTCCTACTCACTAGGGAGCCATAGCTCCGCCCATGGAGTGTTGGTCGGTTATCGAAATTAAGGTCTGTGTTTGGGTACCCTCAGTGTCTGGTGCCTATATGCGTACCCGAATGGGCGGCCGTAATGTACAACCTACCATATACATATATATATATACACATACATATATAGATGAATATAAATATGGCGCCCAGTACAGACATCATGTGACTACGATTACCCTATTTGGATTCACACGCTTATGGGTCTAGTAAACACTTGATCTTATGCTGTGGGATTCTTGCACTTCCAGTCGTTATTCAGTTCTAGGTGGAGCGCATGAACCCTAAATCCTATTCAGCTCGGGGACCAAAATCCAAACATCCTTTTCAGCGTGGACCTAACCCAAACACCCTCTTCAGGTTGGGGGGTGCCTAAACCCTAAACCCTTTTCAGTTTTGGGGGCCTGAACCCTCAATCAGATTCAGTTTGGGGTGCCTAAACCCTGAACCCTACAGCCTATACTTGGGGCCCTTGAGCTGAAGGATAATCACAATTCAGAACACACCAGGGACCCCGACAATTCCGGAAGAGACTCCGCCACCAAGTTCCTCATGTTGCAACAGAAGGGAGTTTCAGGGTTTAGAGCTTGAGAATTTTAGAATTTTAGAGTTTTGGGGCTTTAGGGTTACGGTTTTTGGGTTTCAGGGTCCCCTTATCCCCTAAACCCATTTAGAAAAACCCAAATGGGGCCCTAATTTTAAGAACTACCCATGTGCAACCTCGGCTTCAGCAAGCCCAAGCTTCAAATCCGACGCAGCCCTCTAGGGCATAGGGTCAAGGGTCTAGGGTTGAGGGTTTAGGCTCCTATAACCATGAGCCGCTAAAATGGGCCCTTACCTGTTTCCTGGGCTGTAACTACGGGCCCTTGATCCGGCTTGCAGAGTTTTAGAGGGCATATGATAAGTATGTTATATACAGAGCACGCGATTCAGATAGCCCAAAGTAGGTAAGTGGGTAGCACTGATATACTTGGACCCCCAGGGTAAGAAGCTGTCTATCGAGGCCCACAATTTCATGAAACCTCGTGCCTAAGCTTGACCAAACTTTACCAGCAAAATTACATACTCCGAAGGACTCGTAGCTTGGCGTGAAAAGATCCACATTTGAATGTCAAATGTCGAGTCTTCCTGAACCCTAACACCACGACATAGTCCATCCACTAACTCAAAACGACCCTAACCTTTGAATCCTAAAGCATCTTTTGCTCTGACCCTAGCCGTATACTCCCCCTTAGGTAGATAGAATCTAGGGTATCGGGGTATCTCTTTATGGTTCTGGGGCATTCCATATTCTATCTGCTTAAGGGGTACTATAAGATACCACCCAAACCCAATCCTGTATTTCCTGAAGCCGAAACTCCTAAACTTACCGAATGGCAGTTTCCCAAAATACGGGAGCCCCATATAGACGCCAAAGACTATAATCCTTACTATGGCGAGCTCCAATATGGTACCCGTAATTTCGGGAAACCTCCGAATCATGCAGTCTGGAGACTCGCAAGCGCGAAGGTACCGCCGTAGAAGCGGCAAACTGGGTGGAGTGGCAGACAGTGCCAAGGAATCAGGAGGCTATTGCTTTCTTGTTTGGGCGCTGGAGGTTTGAGATTCAGTTCGTTGGGGCTTACAGTTCTAGAAGTTTAGGGCCCTGAATCCTAAAACCTGAACCCGAACCCCTAAACCCTAAATCTGAAACCCTAAACCCTAAGCCCCCTAAACCCTAAGCATCCCAAACCCTAAATCCCAAACCCTAAGCCCAGGGCTTGCGGGCTTCAAGGTTTTGGCCTTCTGGAGTTTGAGGTCTCTTCGACCCAGGCCTGAGCTCTTGCAGGTGGACTATAATTCTCTCCCCTAGTATTAAACCCCCCCACCCCCCGCCCCTAATATTAAACTCCCCATTGTGGTATATTATAGTGCATTGGGAATAATTCATACTAGGGAGGGGACCAGTCTCGGCCCCCTTTGAATTTCTAACCTCAGGGTTTTGGGTTTAGGGTCAAAACTCCTAGTATCCCTTCAGCAACCCCAAGGTTTAGCGTTCAGGCTTTCGGCTCTAAAAACTCAGTAACCCCCTTTCATAGGCCCTGCACTACTCCCCTTCATGATCCCCTATCTAACCCCCTGATTTATAACTCCTAGTTACCCCACTTAAGGAGCTTCATACTATGGCGTAAGGCTTAATAGGGCTTAGCGTGTTCAAGACTTCTGGTGCTTCTGATAGTACTGGGCTGCTGCTGAGGGACTACTATGTCGGGGAGACCCTATTCATTGCTATATGAGCTATAGTCTAAACTCTTAGTATTCCTCTTACTAGCCCTATAATAGGAAACCTATATATTCCCCTATATAAACCCCTTTCAGGAGTTCCCTTCTCCTCAACTAATTTAGGTTCCTTAACAGCATCCCAGAGTACTCAATGTTGAAGGAGAATCCTCCAGAACACCGGTTAGGGTTTAGGGTTTAGGGTTTGAAGACACAGACACACATTCGATAAGAGTTGGAAGCCTAGCCCACGAAACCCCCAAGACTGCGCTCGACATGTAATCTCTTTCAGCAAGACTTGGGTGTTTCCGTAAACTTGAGGCCCATATGAGCTATAGTCTGAACTCCTAATATCCCCCTCAATAACCCTACAATAGTCCCCCATATAACACCTTTTAAGGAGCTTCAGACTATAGCCCTTATACATAGACTCCAAGAAATCATCATCCCGACTTTGGGGACGCTCAAGAAGGGGGTGCGATCCCCATAGACAATCGTTCATAGCTACATCACGTTTCATACCTCATATAGGCCTGTAATATGCGTGGCTTTAATAGTTCGTGCGGTTTCTACAACGATAACCCCAAGGGTCCATGTAGCTACATGGTATATACTTGAGCCTTAAAGTAGGTATATGGAAACCTGTTTGGGCCCTAAGTATACCTACATGGACCCTTTGGGTAAGAATGAAAATAATTCTTAAGGAGGCTACAGCGGACAAGGCGAGGCTTTCTTCCTGCATACTCACTACCCTAAGCAATCACCATGACCTGAAGACTATGCGAAAAGATATAAGTACTCTTGAGGTAAAGGGCATAAGGGCATTGGATGCCAAATACCGTAGTGGAGGATCTGGCATTGAAGACACTGTTTATCTGCGTGCCTATAGACCTTACTCCCTATTCCCAAAGGGTCCATGTAGCTATATGGTATATACTTGGGCCTTACAGTAGGTATATGGGAACCTCTTTGGGCCCTAAGTATATACCATATACCTACATGGACCCTTTAGGTATTCTTCTGATCTCGAGGGCCCTGGCCGGCCCACGTAGAAGCCACCGAGACCAAAGTCCTCAAACTTACCAATCGTGTAATTACCATGGTTTTTGGGCCTAGGGAAGCAGACAGGAGCAAACTGACGAGAGCTCCAATTGGTCCAAATAGCCACTGTAGGTTATGTGGGATAAATCTTAACCGGCTTGTTGCCATCATATGGGTATTACTTAGAAGAAAATTTCCTCAGTCCCTAGTGCGGTAACTATCTTTAAGCTGCTAAAAAGCAACCCGCTTTATGAGCTGATTTTCGGCTGCCAGCGTAAAGTAGCTTTCAAATAATGAAGCCTTGCTTGCTTCTTAGGTAGGGATTAAGCCTTGCTTGCTTCTTAGGTAGAGATTAGAGGGGGGGGGGTATAGGGTTCACATAGGGGAATGGAAATGATAGCGGAAACCACTACCTTCTTGAGGGTTTAGGGTTGAGAGATTTTGGGATTTAGGAAAGTACACCAGTAAGCGAGAATCAAATGGACAAGCGCATGTCAATTGATTGGAAACTGGCATAATCTAGCGAACTGGGGTTTGATACCCAGCTAGGTAGATCGCGAAATACCAGTGTTCTTTACAACAACAACTATAGAGAAAAAATGGCCTCCGGTGTTTTGACTTCCTACTTGGGACTTAACCCTATCATTCAAGAAACCCTCATGGTGCAAGATTTCATCAATCAACCGTGTCTTTTAAGATGCTTGGAACTCAGGCACACTCAGCCCTACCCTAAACCCGAAACCCTACACCCTGAACCCTAATCCCGTAATCCTAAATTGGAGTTTAAGGGCCTAGGGTTCCTCAACCCTGAACCCAATCCTCATGGTCCATAAGGCGCACAAAGACTGAGAAGCTTTCCTCCTGTCCAGGCTCAAGGTTTTCCAAGGCCATGTAAAATGGGGTTTATAAGTTTAGGGATTAGGGTTTGGGGATGTTACCCCCAACAATGGAGAATCAGATGGAAAAGAACATTGAACACGAAATTGGAAACTGGGCTTAGGTTGGGTAAGTATTCAGGCCCTTGTATTAGCTCAGGGATCCGAGGGTTTGAACATTAAGGGGTCCAAAGGTTTAGGATTGAAGCGCTCACATGCTGTTGGATTTCGGCATTGGGGTCAAAGGTTGAGGGTTCAGGATTTCATGGGTTCAAGAGCTTTTCGAAGCTTCAGGGTTCAGGGCCTAAGGCAAGGGTTGAAGGCTTAAAGTTTCGTTTTTCTGCAGTTTAAAGTTTGGGGTACTGCGCCAATAGGATCGTAGCTTGTATGGTGTCTGGGCTTTATGCATGCTCAGACATATTCAATTTCAGATTAAGTGCCGACCAAATATGATGAATATGACGCATACAGTAGGAAATACAACGGCCATAACATAGTTCCCGTTGTCTGCGTTGTCCCTGGCAATTAGTGCTATTGGGGCCAACCTCAGTTCTGTCCAAGGTATGAAGAAAAAAGCCGGCGCCTGAAGCCTAGATGAAGAAACAACCATGTGGGGCTTTCAATATCGAAGCAATAGCTTCTTTGGCACGTCTTCGGTGCCTGCGACTTAGCTTGTATCGTCTTGTTCCGGGGGTCGTTGGACCCTGAGAGTCTTGCATTGCAGGTTACTATCCCTGAAGACGCGCCCGGCAAGCCTTTTTCGATTTCAGGTTCACGGAAACATGGCAATTTGGGGCTGTAATGTGGGTTAGGGCTGAGGATGTAGGAGCTTTGGGTTGACGGGTGTGAGGATTGAGGTTTGGAGTTGAAGGTTAATTAAGGGTTTGGGGGTTTAACAGTTGATGGTCTGAAGTTTGGGATTTAGGGGTTTCCAGGGCTGACTGTTGGACTCTTCTTGCCACGTAACACATGGGCATGCAACACCCGAAGGCAGGAAAGGCTGAAAGCCGCGCCGTACCCTACCAAAGCAAGCATGGACCCCGCCAAGGTGTCCTTTCACAAATGACAATCACCAAATGCAGTCTGCGTTTCCGAGATTAAAAGAGCGGGAAACGCAGACGGAGAACGAGAGAGAGAGAGACAGACAGAAAGACAGAGAGCAAGAGTGAGAGCGAGAGAGAGGGAGGGAGAGCGAGCACAGGAACCGAAACAGCAATGAGCAGCCAGGCCCCCAGCAGCAATATGAAGTCCTAGGGTTTAGGGTTATATTGGGATAATGGAAAATAACATGGAAACTGCAATATTATAGGGGTTATATCGGGGTTATATTACCCTAAGCCCTTGTTCCATCTGGGCTTGTGCACTTGCCCTAAACCCTAAACCCTGAACCCTAAACCCTATATTCTATCGTTGCACAACACAAACCCTAGGCGCCTCGCAGTGTGAGACAAGCAGCAGAAGCCCGGCCACGTAGTTCATGCCCTATTGTCCGGTTCGGGTTATAGTCCCCCTTAGGTAGATAGAATATGGGGTTTAGGGTTTGGGGTGTTAAGGTCTCCCTTAAGTAGATAGAATATGGGAATATGTGCGGATCATATGATAATATACCCGAAGCCATATTGTATCTACTTAAGGGGGGCTATAACCCTTTGCAGGGCTTACGATTTGAAAGTGTATGAGGTTGGCGCGTACCCTAGTATTTGCCATTGGAATAGGTAAGCTCTAGCATGATGGTACCACAGTACATACAGGGTGAAGCGTGCTTTTGCCCGTTCATAGTAGAACCCAGCCGTAAGATCCCTAGGTCTCCCAAAAGGCCAAGACATACTTGTCTAGAGTTACCTGAGGTCCATGGCTTTTCTTGGAATCTGGTACCCTCAGCCTGAAGCCCCCAACCTCTGCGCCCCACAGGCTAAACCTGCAAGCGCTAGAAGTAGCAGGTGCTCAGAAGGAAATGAGGGTATCCCTTAAACACTAGCCAGAAGCCCATAAGCCCAGAGTAGGTTTTATGTTAAATGGAAGTCTACCCAGAGTTCGATCTTCTAACACTTGTGTGTGTGTGTGTAAAGTCTCATGTTGGCGAAAGGTCTAGTTAAACTTGCATGTATACTGCTTTTTCACCAAGATACCAGCAAAGATACAAGGCTTCGGCCAGACCTTCTGCCAAGCACGATAGCCATGCCCAGGTAAAAGGATGAACACAGCACCCGGGGTCAGACCAAATCACAACTTGAAAGCCCTTCCCCATTGCAGTAGCAAAGCCCTCGTCCATTGACCGCGCGAAAATTCAAACCCACACCATCCAAAGCCCCCGATAATGGGCTTTTAGCTCTTGTGGTGGGTGGCCCATAAAACCAGTTTGGGGGGGTTATAGGTAGGCTGAAAACGTAGTTGCCAAGTCCCAGAAACCAAGTTCACCCTAAACCCTACACCCAATCTAGGGGTCCCCTCCCGCATCACGTCACCCTCCCGCATCACGTCACGCCTGGCAGTAGCCGCAATCAGGATTGTAGCCTGAGGCAGGGCAGGGTAAGAACCTTGCAAGTATTGTAAGGGAGTGTATGCATGGTAGAATTTTACCCGAAGGGTCACTGTACACACTAATTTTGTACTCAGGATTGTGTTGCTAGCAGTTGTAGTACAGGTACTGGGGAAGTACATGAAAATTCATTACTTGCAACCTTAGGGTACGGAGCTGTATGCATATCTTCGTTGGAAGTTTTATGCCATACTCAAGCTTTTGGGTTTAAAGGTTCGCAACATCTAGAGGATGACGGATTTCGCTTCAGGATTTATGGTTAATGGGTTAGGGTAGCAGGTACTTAATGCTGAACTCTAATATTCGAGGAAGTATGCCCGGTTGATACAAGGAACCGTTCAGGCTGGTGGCTACAGGCATACGGTTTCAAGTGGGCAGAAGTTCAGGAAACAGAAATAGGCTTAGGGTTTAAGGGTTAGGAGTTAGGGTTTGGGGTTTAGATGAAAAATGCATCCGGACCAGTCAACAAATGGTGACTCTCATGCTCAGAAAAGTGAGGATTCGGATGTAAAAAGAGAGGTCAGAATGGTTACATGATAAACGTGGTGAACAAATGACAAAACAAGAATGAGAGAGCTGGAAAGCGATTGAAACACGTCAAAGAATGCTGATAATGTTGAAATATCATTAACGTGAAAAGACGAACAATGGCCGAAAATTCCGAAGCTGATGCAAAATGATGAAACAAGAAGAAACATCATAAACTATGATGAGAAAAAGGGGACAGAAAATGAAGAGAAATGATAAGACATGCTGAACATCATATGACAGAAATCCCCGCACATGATGAAACATTATGAAATACATTGAAAACTGATGAAACATGGCGAGCACCCGTATGCCAGAAGCCTGAACTACGCCCTAGGTTCTTTAACCAATGTACGGCTCTTATACGCCGCTAAGTAGCGGCAAGTACAACTAAGCTGTAAGTTTTTGAGGCTCGAGAAGTATTAAACCCTGAGCCTCAAACCCTCAATCCTCAACTCTAAACGCTAGACCATAAACCCTAAACCTAGAATCCTAAACCTTCAACCCTAAACCTTAAATCCTAAACCCTTAATCCTAAAACTTAAATCTTCAACTCTAAACTCCAGGAGATCTCAACTCTTAGGTCGCTGCTCGCGTAGGCATTGAGAACCCGCTTGAGCCGCCTGAGTTCTGGTCAGGGCTCCGGGCTTAGGGTTTAGGGTTTAGGGCTTAGGGTTTAGGGTTGGTGGAGGAAATCTTGCACCACGTAGAGCCCTTAAACTACTGTAACTCCTAGCATCAACAATGGGGTTTGAGTAAAAGTGCATATAGGGATACAATCAAAGGATATCACCCTGAAAGTTGGAGAATGAAAAGGACAATAACATGGAACATCAAATAACAACTGGGCTTGTATAGGCTTCGGGCTTCAGGTTTAGGATTCAGGGTCTGGGTTTTGAGGCTTTGAGCATGTCTTGGACCTCACAAGTATGTAAAATCATGGTCCAAGGCCCACAAAAGAGAGCCAGCAATGAAATCATGCTACATAGGGTCCTGCCCCTACCCATTAACAATCCATATTAGGGGTCTTATTAAGGGCTATCTATATTTAAATGAAGAATATTATCCAACTGTTAATGAGTGGGGGCAGTATTCCACACACCACTGTGTTCAGGTAGAGATTAGAGCTTCAGAGCTCCAGGGCCTTTAGGTCTCTTGGGTTAAACGCAACGGTAGTTGGAGGCTCTTGGGCAGTTATGTGTATGGGTTCAAACCCCATGTTGTAGGTCAGAATGATATCTATCGTAGCTGCCTAGAACCTCACTTATCCCTAAGCCTCGAAGCAATGGCTTGGGAACCATGGACACTTTGACTGTCACCTATAGACGTAGGTTCCCAAAATGAGTTCAGAAGTTCGGGGGCTGCCGCCCACCCAGTACTTGCTGGCGCTCCAGGGAGAGTGGGTGAGTGGATGAAAAACCCCATACAATCCCCATATATACCCCTAAAATGGTACCTATATTCA
>CAJNIZ010045156.1:9515-42163 GCA_905231905.1 Symbiodinium pilosum | reverse complement strand
AAAAAAAAAGGTGGAGCCAACCCTTCGAAAAAAAAACCCTCCACCGTATATATATATATATGTATATACACATATACATTACAGGCATATGATACTCGTAAGGTCCTGTTAGGGGGGTGGGGTGACCAGAATCTCCTCATTACAAAGGGGGCAGGTGGATGAGGAGTTCATTTAGAAAGCAACTGAGATGTTATTTACAAGAGTGTTCCATTTTGGTACTGAGAGAAATTATTGGGTGTGCTCGGCCAGAGATCATAGCGAGGGCCAAGCTTAGAAGGGCTTAGGATTTTGGGAAATAGGGCTCAGGGTTTGGGCTGTGTAGGTACTTAACAGGTTCTTCCATTCCAGGGGTCTTGCCCTGGGTCCCAAATTAACATGGAGCTCCAAACCGGATACCAAAAGTCGACAGTTGATTTAGCTACAACAAGGCTACGTGGGGTTCTGTTGTAGTTTCGCAGACCCTGAACCCTTATCCCAAAATCCAGAACCTTAAATCATTCAAGCCTAGATCCCCAAATCCCAACATCCCCAAGTTTCCAAACCTTACGTCCAAAATCTTTTAAGCTACGCCCCTAACTCCTCAAGCCCACAAAAACTAAATCCCCAAGCCCACAAAATCGTGCACAGCCCTGAACCCTAAACTCTAAATCCTAAACCCTAAACTCTAAACCTTAAATCCTAAACCCTAAATTCTAAACCCCAAACCCTAAACCCTTAGCCATAAATCCTCAACCCTAAACCCTAAATCCTAAATCCCAAACCCCAAACCCTGAACCCTAAACCCTACGCACTAAATCCTAAACCACAGGCTTCGGGGAGCCGGTTTTACGGTCGCGGCTCTAACCAACAACATTGCACCGGAGGTCCGGCCTGGAGGGTTTGAACTTATATGGGTTTAGGGTTTAGGGCTTAGGTAGGATTAGGGTTTAGGATTAGGGTTTAGGATTTGAGATTTAGGGTTAAGGGTTTAGGGTTTTAAGGTTTTAGGGTTGTAGGGTCTAGGGTTTGGGTTAAGGGTTGATGGGTTTAGGCTTCCCAAGATTACGGGTACCTTTCGGGGGTCCCCAGAATAATAAAGACTCACTATAGTATTTGGGGGTCTATATTGGGGTCCCTCCTTTTAAAGAAACTTACCATATAAGGATGAAAAAGGTCTAGGGTGTAGGGCTCATGGTTTATTGTTTAGGGGTTCTGAACGTATCAGGAAGTTATGGGTACATAGGGTGAGATAAGGTTCAGATGGCTCATGAAGGGGCTATTTAGCTATACAGGGGACATGCAGGGTTCAGGGTTTCGGGATTAGGGCTAATGCGGAATCACTTGGAAGAGATAGTAGCAAAAGCTGGGTACGGTTATCATGGGGCTTTATCGGGATTGTAGTAAGAGGGGTTTGAAGGCTTACTTCGGCCATATGTAAGTGGTCATGTCGAGGTTCAGGGGATCTCCTGAAGGGTTTCTCCTGCTCGTGTTGGGTTTTGGAGTTTCGTGTTTTGGGTTTAGGGTTCTCCTTGAGGTTTGGGATGTAGGGGCTTAGAGTTTGAGTTTTAGGGTTTTCGGCTCAAGATTCACCGTGTGGGGTTTGGGTTTCTGGTTTCAGCCCTTTCAAGGTCTTGCAGAATGTTGTAAAGCTTTCAGAAATTTCCAATGTAGATATTTCTTTTGGTGTGGTTGCTTGTGAACACTGTGGAATCACGGCTTCGGATAAGAGCTTGCAGTTTCAGATTCAGTCAGACTTGGCGTGTATGAAAGTATTTATGTCATCTATACACCCAAAGCATGGTTTGACAAAGGTCACAAAATGTAAGATGGACAACTGGTCGAAACTCGGTGAAAGCACTAAGCTGCCTCGCAATGAATTCAACGACCGCTGCAACAGCGTGACAAGCAGAATTGATAGTGTTAGACACAGCATGGCAGTAGTAGGCAGTGGTGGTGGTTGTAGTAGTTGTTGGTGATGATAGTAGTGGTGGTAGTGGTGGTAATGGCAGGAGTAGGAGGAGGAGCAGCACCACAAAAGGTCCAGGAGCTCTGAGATTATTGTTCCCTTGAAGGACAATGCAATGCAGGCTTCTGCCAAGACCGGATGCCTGTTAATCTCCAAGTTCATGGGATCAGGACATGACATTACAGGAAGTAAAGCCTGCAAGCTGAAACCAATTCCTAACCTGCAGTTTCAGCCTTAAACAGCGTTAGACTGTGTTTTCAAAGTCCGTACTGCGCTGCAGGCCAAGGAGGACAATGCTGCCCTAGACAGGCGGATGTGGGAGTTCAGTCCCATTCTGAGGCATTCTGATAATTCCCAAGGAGGAGCCCTATGACAGATGATTCTCCTTTCCACAGGGGGCCAAGGGGACTTCCATTCTACCATCATGCGTTGGAGCAGCAGCATAAGTCGAACTAGGGATCAGGAGATGCGTGAATTTCGACGTCAACCCTTCATAGGTATTATGTCTGGGGGTAGGCGAACAGTTGGCAAAGGCACTGTTTCATTTTATGTCAGACCTGGCTCTGGTGTCAGCCTTCCGAGGAGGGGCCTCGTATCAATGACATATGTTTATGTTCCGTGTCGTTGTAAGTTGTACGATGCCTAGAGCACCAGACCCTTAGCCAGCATACAGTTCTCGCGGCATTTTTAGTGTAGCAAGGTTGAACCAGGAATTTTGCAACGCGATCCGAATCAGGCTCAGGGTTCAGGGGGTAAGGCTCAGTGTAGGGTCGCCCATTCTCCCTTAGTTTGCCCAACTTCAGCACTGCCCTTCCCACGCATGAGCAACTGAAGCGGCGTAAACCCTAGAGTTAAAATGGGGCTTGCAATCGACATACTTTGGGTAGCCGTTTGAGGCCCCAAGCCCTAAACCCCTCGAAGTGTGTCATGTAGGTACTTTGGGACCGAAATCCCTGCTGCAATCTGCGCACTCTCAAAGGTTCCAAGCCTAATGACCCAAGTCTCTGAATCCCAAAGGCCAACCAAATCAAACTTCATATCGAAGGCTTCGGGAGCTCTTTGACCACTTCATCGAATCTTCGGCGACCAATATGCGCAGCCTGGCACGTGCAAAAGCTAGGTACTTTTGTTGGGTGGGCAGGGTTGTAGAGCCCGAAGGTATGCTTTAGGGATTCTGGTGGTGTCTTCAAGACTGACTCAGGGGGCTGGCGAAGAAGAAAGCGCCAACACCTGACGAAAGAATCAGTGCCTCATTATCCGCATGCTGCAAGTGTACTAAACCGACAAAAGCCTGCACCCTGGGAAATGTACACAGGATTTGAGAGCGGCGTACCGAACAAATGCAGTCCCTCTCTCTAGCCTAAGATCGTTGATGCTATTTTTTTGAGATCTCAAGAAGTCACTCTTTAGCCTAGTTTTGTTCTCCGGTTTAAGGTTCAGGAGCGCAGCACATTGTCGTGGAAGAAGGCTGTCTAGCTGCCACAGCAAGGTAAAGCACACCACGTCTGTCACCTGTCTCAGCCGTCTAAGCCCCAAAAAGCTAAAATCTTCAACCGTAAGTCCAGAACCTAAATCCCAAATCCAGAACCCAAGCCCCAATTTTCAAAACCCGAAGCCTTGAACACCAAATCCTTAAACCCCAAATCCAGAAGCCCCAAGCCCTGAACACAGAACCCAAAGCCTGAAACCCCAAGTCCAAAAAGCCTAAAGCCTAGAAGCGAAATCCCATAGGCCCTAGACCCTGAACCTGAGAGCCAGAACCCCCAACCCCTAAACCCCCAGCCGATGCTGCCACGGCCGAGGGAAGCCGGAAGTCGATTTCTACTGGCACGCCATGAAAGTCATAGGCACGGTAGCGTTCAAGGTTTTGGGTTCAGGGACGGTTTGTGGTGTAGGAGTTCTTTTTTTTCTTTTTTTTTCTTGTGCGGTGGGAGGATTTCTTTCTTCTTATGTCTGCGAAAAGGATCCTGTTTGTGCTTCTGGTATGAAGGGCTAAGAGATGGAGGCTCTTTTCATTTTGTACGTTTTAAGCAAGTCTACCGAGTATCCGTCAACACGGATAGCCCTTATTACAAGCCTCATACGTGGCCCCTAAGACTTCACGCTTACCAAGCCAAGAGAGCCTCCACGCCTGTAAAAGTTTCAGGTGTAGGGTGCAGGGTTTTGGAGTCAATGGTTTAGGGTTTTACGGACTTTCGGTTCAGGGCTTCGGGTTTGAAGTTTACAGTTGGGAATTTAGGGTATAATGTTTCGAGGGTAGGGTTCAGGGCTGCAGGTTGGACTTATTTGGGTGAAATTTTAGGGTCAGGGATCTCGGGTTGAGTGTTTTCCCTGAAGTTGAGACCACCCTAAAGGATGATTGTCAAAAGTGCAGTCCTTTTGTGGAGCCTACGTGTAGGGATCCCATACCCTGTTCACTTCCCGGAGTTTTAATCGTATACCCGAAGCCCTAAGCTAAACCCTGAACCCTAAACCCTAAACCCTAAGCTCTGTACCCCGAAAAAGCCAACACCCCTACGCAAGCGTCAGATGTCCGTGCAGGCTTGCTTTTCAGGCTAGGAAGACACTTGGCAGTATACATGCAAAGCATATAGGATAGATGGAGAAATTAGAGGGGCAATAGATGTCTGATGAATGGTGAGTAGTGTTCCATTCCTGTGATTGGCTTTGGATTTCGAATTTCAGTTAAACGAAGGAATTTCATGTTTCGGTTTTAATGGCAGTTCATCTTGCGCTGCCGGGATCCGAAACCTTGCGCGTGATTTTCTACATGGCGGTGTTTGCGCATATCACTGCGGCGTACAACCCAAAAGCTGCGTGTGCACCGGTCTGCCGATGATATGCGCTTGAAGGTCTGGTGTCATGCAGATTGTGTATGGACACGACCAAGCTGGAGGCATGGCTCTATGTGGCCAGCTATGGCGCCCCAGAACTGTGGGAAGTGCTGGAAATCTGCAGGGAAGACAGGATGACAGACAGTGGGTTTATGGAGCCACCACAAAGGAGATAGCAGCCGCTGCTAACGAGCCCTGCTGCCCCACAAACTCCCTTCTTGCACAGACCACTTTTTTGAGTCCTTGGGGAACCGGGTTGCGGGTTTCCTGGCTTCAGGCGTCTGCCGCACAACAGGGGATGTCTCAGAATGTAGGGAGTTTTTGCGGGTTCATAGGTAGGTGTTTGGGTATATAGGGGTTAAGCACAGGCTATACAATGGTGATGCCTAAAGGTTCTATAGGTCTTGAGCCTGTGGAGTGCTTAGAGTGGCGGACTTTGTCTGCATGTGCTGTACCGCAGGGCCTACAGCTCAGAATATCGGTGGTTGTCAAAATTATGGTCCCTGTTTGGGTACCCTGAATATTAGGTGCCGTATTATAATAGGGATCCAAAAAAGGGACCATAATTTTGACAACCACCCATATGGGCATGCATCTCTAACCGAGGGGGGCTGGTTTAGCGACGCCGGCTATGGTTTGGGGCTCGGGGTCTAGGGCCCCCAGCAGTTATGCCATGAATTGAGTACTCACGACTGACAATTGACAAATTGATCGTAAGTTTGATGCAGAGCTGTCAATGCAGCTCCGGGCTATATCTTGAGTTCAGGAACTAACCCCACAACCCAATACGGTTGATGTATACGCAAGCCCTAAGAACTCAAATTATTGTATGGCATATTTCCGGTCATGTAGGGTTCTGTCCATCTACCATAGGCTAGCAAAGATCAGGTCAAAATCAGCTCTAAGCCAAATGGAGTGCTCCTCAACCTGTGGTGGAGACCCCTTAGTATGCCCAAAACATTGTAATTATCATTCTTGGGGCGACAAAGGGTGGTGCAGGATTGCCTCCATCCAGGGTATGGATGGAGGCCTGCGGGTTACGCGTGGTTCCACCTGCATGCGGTTGAAGGATCAGAGGTTGCAGTAGCCTTTCTATGTTTGTTGTTTGACGGTTTTCTAGGGCGTTTAAGCCCACAGCTGGCTGCTTTCGTCTGAAGCCTGCACCCTACACCCTTACAACCCCTTCCTACAACGCTCCAGACTGTATGTCATCACCTCCTCTTACTAACAACTCCACCACCCTCAAAATCGTAAGCATTCATCGCAATACATACTGCTACTATATTGCCGGGTGGAGCTATTATTTGGGGGGAGAGGATTAGTATACTGAACACCCGCATCCTTTCCGGAGTCAGGCTGCGTCCCCTCGGAGGCCGCTCCGGGATTCCTCTTTGGTCTCAGGGCTTAAGCATGGGGCTTTGGGCTTTACGGGGTTCGGTTTTGAGGGTTTAGGACTTCGTGTTTTGAGTTTAGGGCCTTAAGGGTTAGGGATTCGTGGGTTCAGGGCTTTGGGCTTAGGGTGGCTGGAGTAGGCTAAGGCTAAGGCTTGGAAAGGGATAGTTGTGGGTACATGAACGTGCATTCTAAGGCTTCTTTAGAAGCTGCTTGGTTTAGGGGCTTAGGTATTGAGGGCTTAGGGATCATGATGAACGAGCCTGAGTTTCACCGGGAGGTGGGTTCTATAGCAGCCTCGCCTCGGTTTATAGTCCCCTTGAAGCACATAGAACATGGGGCTTAGGGTTTAGGGATATAGTCTCCCCTTAAGTAGATAGAATATGGGGTATGTGGGAATCTTATTAAACATGTACCCAAAGCCACATGCTATCTACTCAAGGGGCCCAAATGTCCTTGCTGCAGGTTGTGGGATTTCTTTGATTTGGTGGGATGAGGGTCTTGTCCAGACGGGAGGCCAACTTAGAGGTGAGGCGCCAAAGTTCATACGTCGCAGTCACTATTCCTTTAGAAATTGTTTTTCCCTGCATATATCTCCTGAGACTTTGCGGTCCTTCTAATTCTAGTTTTCATTTCATCTTCCAGTTTCTTGTTAACCTGGTTCTCAAATATTTTGGTAATATCACTCAAACTTATATATCCCAACCCTAAAGCGCTCCCTGACTTGGTCGTGACCCGGCCTGGAGCTGGAGTCGTAATCGATGGGCTTGCGTATTTGCAAGTATCATGCCCTCATATCATCATATTCTGGGGTTAGCAGGGAAGAAGGGAATATATGCTATAGGGAGAATATAGTGATGATGTTCCCTGGTTCCCTACTAAGAACCAGGAAGGTATTCCTTGTAAAGTTGTACCGGAACCCACCCCAAAACACCATTCTAACCAGCTTTTGTCCTGCAGTAGGGTCCTGGTTCTCAAGACCCTCCTAGACTAAACCCTGATCCGTAAATCCTAAACCCTAAATTCGCGAATGCAACCCTAAGCCCTCAATACCGGATCCTTAAACCCTAGAACCCGTAAACCTGCAAAGAAGCCCTCAACCTTCAAACGCACATCCCTAAACCCCTCGGTTCATACATGGAGAATCAAAAGTGGAAGTATAGATAGGCCAACTATAGCTACCTTACCCTACTTAGGGGGCCCTAGTCCTAAAAAATACATATATATATATAGATCTATGTATATATATATGCAATAAAGTATATATACATATACACATACACATACATAACTATGTGTGTGCAAATATATATATATATATACATACATACCAGCGGAGGCCATCTTCCTGGACGACATCGGGAAAAACCTCAAGCCTGCCAAAGAGATAGGCAGGGCTCGGATGGTAGGTTGACAGAAAGGGTATAGGGATTAGGTGAGATTAGGGACTAGATTTTAGGGATTAGGGATTAGGGACTACGTTTTAGGGTTTAGGGATTAGATTTGTAGGGAGAAGCATGCCAAAGAGGACGGGTTCCAGGGAAAATTTGGAGGATCATCATGGGTGATCCAGTTGTACTTGGAGTTATAATCCCTGTCGCGGCCCCCTATTCGGGGACTTGGGGGATGCGGAGGCTTGAGGATGTGCTTGGGCCTTGTATGCGTCAGTGCTAGTACACTGGGCAGGACTGGGACATAAGCCCTTCAACCTTAATCCCCAAACCGTCAACCCCTAAACACTGAAATGGGTTTAGGGTCTAGGGTAATTAAGCCCCTAAACCCTGAGATGCAGCCTTAGATTTTCCTGAGTGACAACGGAAATCTCAAAGTTGATGCCGTGATCCCCCTGAAGTGCCGAAACTCGATTCACGGCATCGGGGTTAGGGGTGTTAGGGTTCAAGGGTTTGAAATATGGCCGTTTCTAAGAAGTAGGTGCCCCTTTGTAAAAGTTACTATCCAAATTTGGGGCTTAAGGAAGTAGTAGTATTTCTTGTAAAATGGCGTGTAAATCGGAGAGTTTGCTTCGGGGCAGACTTGTTCCTCAAGATATGCTTCAGCAATATGAAGAAGTTGCTTCATGGGTTTTTTTGGCTGTAAGGGAGGGGTGTGTAGCATCCTTCTCTGTTCTGAAAGCTGGATTAGATCTTCTTCTGGGAGCTCGGTCACCCGCAAGCAACCCCCACAAATGAACGCTTCTAAGGATTGTGGTTTCAATCATGGGGGTCTGTAAGGCTTTCTAGTTTTGAGGGGTGTAGGACGGTTGCTTCATCCTTCAGAAATGATCAGACATGAGGAATTATGGTTGCACCCCGCTTAGCCTAGCAGGCGCTTAGTAGAGAATGGATCCACTTTAACCCTCCATGATTCTTCAAACTCTTTCGTTTCCTGGCTCCCTACTTGGCACAAGGGATTTGTCAAAGGCCAAGCCTAAACCTTAGATTCTAAACATCAGCCCGAATTTCGAAAACCCCACAACCTAATCTCTAAATCTTAAACCCTGAACTCTGAACCCTACACCCTGAGCCCCCCATGAAAATGTAGGATCCTTGAACCTTAAACCCTAAACCCAAAACCCTAAACTCTGAAATCCTAAACGTCAAGCACCCCTCGGTCACGCAAGGCATCCTCACCATTCACGTGCGCAACGACCGCCCACTCCAGTTCCTGGAAGCGATCCAGCAACTCCAGGCTTCGGGTTGAGGGTTGAGGGGTTCAGGGGTTTAGGGTTTCGGGTTTAGGGTTTAGGGGTTTAGGGTTTACGGTTGAGGGGTCAGGGATTAGAGTTCATAGGGTTAGGGAAAGGGCATGTTTCCTGCGGGATTTCTACGCATGCAGGATTAAGAGATTTAGGGCTCAGGTGTTTTTGGTTTTGGGGTATCCGTTTTCTGGGTTTTGGATCTTAGGGTGAAGGTTTCGGGGTTGATTCATGTCTCGTGGTTCAGGGTTTCGGCGCGGCTCAAGACAGAGGGCCTTTCTCAAAATCCCAGACTGAGATCTGCAAAAGGTGCGCCGCCCTGAACTATGATGATTTCAACACTTCCGGTATTTGCTTGCCTCCGACCCGAAGCATGGATGGAACCTTGGGGCTTTGACAGCTGCTTTGCCTAGGTTCCCGATCGCGCCCAGAAACAGCGGTACAACATTACCTTTTTCCCTTGTGGTCACTCCAGCGGGTGGGTCCCAAGCAACGATTGTAACCCTGAAATTGAACTCACAGACTATGCGCAGACTGGAATTGTTGGTTTCTGAGGTAACGTGCAAGTCAAATGATTACCAATATCCTCAACCCTAAGCCCTGCACGGCCCCCCCCTGCCCATTTTTCCTCCATTCCTCTTAGCTGTTCGACACATTCCCCGCACACTTTTCGACAGGCGATCTTGTCCGTGAAGCTGTTGGAGGCACTTTTGCGATGGGCTCATAGTTTCGGGTTGCTGTGGGGTTATATAGGATTTCGGAATGTTATCACACTAACGGAGAATCACAGTGGAAAGAAATCGGAAAGTTAGATGGAAACTGAGGATACATGGAGTGTATCAGGGTACTTCCCAATAGCATGGACCTAGACTCCTTATATGGCTATGTTCAAGGGTACAGTAAACAGAAATTGAGTGGTCACTGGGATTTTCAAATGGTTTCTAGGGTCTAGGGATAGGCAGCGGAATTCAGCTTCGAACCAGCTGATCCAGTTTCTTATGGCTGCTTCCATATGAATCATAGTCTAAACTCCTTTAAGGGGGGCTATATAGTTTTTTTTTGGGAGGAGTGGCCGATACTGGGAGTTTAGACCCAAACTCAGATGTACTTCTCTGGTTTTCATACTGCGCCTACCTAGGTTTCTAGTTGGGCTCGTTCTATCGCTCTTGTTCTTCGTGTTACTTGGTGTTAAGTCTCGGGCTTATAATGGTTTCGTGCTTGCTGTTTTGTGTTTCCAGTACGTATCAGCTTGCAACTTTTGATGGACAAAATCCTGCACGGCGTTCTCGCCAAAATGCGGAACTATGGTAGCGACGTATCTCAGAGTCATGCAGGGACTTGTCCATCAGTTTGCGGGCGTCGTGCAGGTGAAGTGTAGAGTCTGATGTTTGGGCGTGTACAGCTCTGGCCATCTTGCTAGCTCGCCTAGGCCACCCCGAAGCCTAAACCCTAACCTCCAAGCCATAAACCCTACACCCGAAACCTTAGGCCATACTTGGATGGTCAGTGGGGCTTAGTACGCAGATCAATGATCGGGATGAGGTTTCTGCATGAATTGCAGGGGTTCTCAACCAACTTACTAAGTCCCCCTGACCCTCCAAGTAGACCCTAAACCACAAATAATGATAATAGTAGTATACTATTCATATTGATAGTAATGATAATAGTAATAACAATCATACTAATGCTGATGATGATGATGATGATCGTAAGATAATACTCAGATCGCGCGTGTCAGGCTGAGGATTACGGGCCCCAGGAAGTGCTGCCTTCGAAGCTGTGAGAGCGACCATGGGGCAATCAAACATGGAAGCACTCTTGAGGGTCCAGGTAGGAGTGATTAAGCGTTAAACCTTAAACCCTTATTGCAGGGAGTTTACAGGTGTGTATAGGGGCTTAGGTCAGGCTTGTAGGAAACTTAGGGTTCCTTTCTGGGAACTCTTATTAAAAGTTCTGGTTTCTGGGTTTCCCGTTCAGTGATTATGTTGGGGTGTATAGGGGGTTTATAGGGATGTATAGGGCGTAGGGCCTACGGCATCAAGCAAACCGCGAACTAACATGGAATCACATTTAGCCGATTCAGAAAAGATGGTAGGCTTTACGGGACTCTTCTTGGGGTTCCATTTGAGCTTACGGGGAAGGTAAGCATTTCCCCGTGGTAGTGATTGCAACAGTGACTTAGACATTACAGCTTGTCTTGAGGTTGCAGGGGACCTTGTTCAGAATTGCGTTGAAGTTTCCATATGGTACCGAATCAAAGAACGAGTATGACTTAAATTCCTTCTTCAAGAGCCGTGGTCGTTGCACGCCCTCTTTTGGAGTTCCATTTTTCTTTTCGGGAGTAACTCTGAGCCCTGAAATCTTGCAGCCTAGATCCTACTCCGCGCCACATCCCCGATTCGGAAACTGGTTCTTTGATAATTTAGGCAGGTCTGGTTAATTCGGATCTATATAGCGGGTTGTCAACATCATGGTTCCTCTTGGGCCCATTAGAATACGGCCCTAAGCCTTACACCCTAAACCAACCAAAAATCGCAAAAGAGCGCTTTCGTGAAGTTGATGGCCCTCAGCGAGTCTCATCTGCTGTGGGCAACAAAAGTGGCCTCTTCCTTCTGCGCTGAGGATTCGGGGTGTTGAGGTCCGTAAGCCCCAAAGTAACAAGAGGGTTCATGATGAGGAGGGGCCCTGATAGATTTGATGCAGGATGACTTCAAACATCAGTTTCAACAACAAAAACAGATCATCAACTTCATGGTCAGGTGATTCCCCCGGCTTGTTAAGGCGCTTGTTTACGAGCCCCGCAGGAAGTGAGAGCTAAGCCCTGGAACCTCCCAAGCCGCCCTAACCAGACGCAGCCTGCAAGGGGTTCAGGGTTGTCAGTTATTCTTGGAAGAGCGCTTGAAAACCTAAAGCATAAATTCTCAGTTCAAAATCCTAAGCCGGAAGCCCTAAATCCTAAGATGTTTTGCGAGGAGCCTTAAGCCTCAACTCGAAGTTAAGGGCTTGGAGATGTTCGGGATGTCTTACTTCAGCTACAGCCTAAATCCCAAACCCTAAAGCTTAAAAGGAAGACCCACTCTGAACCCAAGTACCTGAGACCAAAGTATTCCCATGTCTCAGGCTTCTACATCGCGGTTTCTGAACACTTTGCCCCAGATAATCATAAAGTCAGAACTCCCAAATATCCTAATGCTCGTATGTGCCCCCGATTTCGAGAAACATTAAATCCAGGACCCTAAGCTTGATGCGCCGTTCAATGGGTGGTCCCGTTCTGAACTCCCTTATATTAGGGACCAGGGACAACAAATTTGACAACCGAGTATCTGACCCCCTACAAACCCCGTTTACGGGTTAAATTTTGCTACACCCATAGAAGCCCCTATACATCATGATTAACGGTTTTTAGGGGACTGCCATGCATGTACTTCTAGAGAACCCCGAAACCCCTCTTAAGGGCTTTGGAGATATCTTAAACTCTAGCCCTCTCAAGGGCTTGTAGGACCCCAGTATAGACCTTAGAATGCTACATCATTTTTATGGGGAGCCCCAGAAAGGTAGCCCTAATTTGTGGAAGCTCAAAACCCTAAACCCTATATGATATTCCCTCATTCCCCTTTCAAGGGCTTTCAGACGGCTTAAATTTTCAATTTGCAGGCAATGGCATGGGTACCCCACACCGGGGGCGGAATGCCTGGACTCAGTCTGAGGCGCGCCGTAGGATGCGCAACGGGGTTTGGGGTTTCAGGATTCGAGGATTTAGGGTTTTAGGGTTGTAAGGTTGAGAGTTAGGGAATTTTGGGATTGGGGATTTCGAGTTCTAGGGTTTAGGTTAGGGATTCTGGTTGGGAGTTACAGTCCTTTACAGAACGACGGTGTGGGAAAGACCATGGTTATTACAAAATCACTGGGGTTCATGAAGGGGGCTTCCGGATTTTACCACTTTAGGCCTTAGGGTTAAGGGTTTGGGTATGAGGGTTTGGGGTTAGGGTTTCAGGGTCTGCGGCTTACTGCATTTACTAGGGTTTGGGGGTTCCAGATTTTAGAAACAAGGCGCTTCAGGCTTTCGGCATTTCGGATTTAAGGCCATCTCCCAAATTCCGAAGGTTTAAGTTTGCCCTGTTGACGAGTATTAGGGTTCGGGATTTTGGGACTTCAGCTTCCCGGGTTCTAGGGTGTGAGCTTTTGGGGCCTAAGGACATACTGCTTTTGATTTTATTGATTTTAAGGGTCGAAATTGTACTTGCTGCATTTCCGCTTGAAAGCCATCGGTTTGAAGGTCTGGGCAGCTACTAGGGAGCTCTTCAGTTCATGTGTGTACAGCCGGGACACTAACTCAAAACTCAAACCATAGACCCTGAGCTCTGCATCTTAAACCTTAATCTCTAACCCATGCAGAAATCTGAACAATTGCCAAAATTGTTCCCTTTTACTAGCTGTACATTCCTGTATTGCGCATAGACCCCTATGGCATGCATTCCCTTGGGCACGAAGAAAAGCAGGCTCCGGTGCCTGCCCCCCCCCATGAATCGTCATACACCTTTTGCTTTAAGCTTAGGGGCATTTTTTGGTGTCCTTAAGATAAGGATAATAGGTATTTTTTGATCTATCTTTTTGGGTGCCGCTATTTATAGAAACTGGCATATGTGTGTATGTATTTATATATTTTGTGTGCATATATATATATGTATGTGTGTGTACATGTTTATGTACATATACATATGTGTATGTATATATATATATGTGCACATACGCATTAGGGAAGTTGCACAATTTGTATTGCCTGTCAGTGGTTGGGGGACAGCCTAACTGAAATCCCAAAACCTCTAATAAGGATGAACTCTGGGTTGTGGCTTGAAAGGGGCTGGCCCTGTCAATCAGCAGGGAGAGCTCACTATACCCATCACGCTCTTCTGCTCGCGTGCCGTATGGGGAATGCTAGTTCGGAGAAGTCGGAGGAGGAGGGGAGGAAAGGTGGAGGCGGAGGAGGCAGAGTTTGCTGAAGCAGCTATGGCTTTTTCAGAGATGCTTCTGACTAAGTCTTCCAAGCTTTGTAGCGTGTTTGGGTTTCAGTGGCTCAGGGCGGATCAAATCTGACCTGGCTTTGCGATTTGGGCTTCTTCAGTTGTGTAAAGTCTGCGCAATGGGGTTACGTGGTGCTTGTTTATCCTGTACTTAGGAACCCAGAGGTAGCAGGTGCGGTGAGTCCAGCCTGTTGACAGAAATACTGAGGCTCAATGCCCTGAAATCTCATGTCGACATGCTACAGTCCCTAGGCTCTTGTTCAAGTCTAATTTGTTTAGGTTCTATGAAGCCTGTATATCATGTCTCACACAATGAATCCATCAAACCCAGAATTAAAGACCCAAACTCAACCCTAAAGTTTTAGATGCTAAATCCCAACCCCAAGCCCTGAACCCTAAACCCACTGAACAGCCCTACATCGTGTGGGCAGCCTCAACCTGAACCCCTGAAGCACACTCAACAGTTGGGTGGTTGTCAAAATTATGGTCCCTTTGTGGGTACCCTAAATATTAGGTGCCGTATTATAATAGGGGTCCTAAAAGGGACCATAATTTTGACAACTGCCCAGTTCTGCCTTTAGGAGGCCGAGAAGTCAGGCCTGCGCCTCAAGGGCAGATCAGCTATAGTCTAAACCCCTTAAAGGGGGGGATATATAGGGGATTATATAGGGATTATATAGGGGAGCACTATAGGGGTTCTTCAGGGGGATACTAGGAGTATAGACAGTAACTCAGATCACAGTTTAAGGGCAGGTTTGGGGTTCAGTGGGTAATGGTTTAGGGTTTAGGGTTTAGGGTTCAGGGTTTTGGGTTCAGGGTTTGGGGTTTCGGGTTTAAGGTTTAGGGCGCAGAAGCTAGAATGATTGGCCACAGGAGTCCCTTATGGCATACTCCTTTTAGAACAACACTATGTATACCCCCCAAACCTTAGTCTACTCGAAGAACAGGGGTTCTTGCAAGCAAGTAGCCTAAACCCGAAACCCTAAACCCTAACTCCTGAACCCTAAGCCCTGAACCCTAAACCCGAAACAGGTTTGGACTGACGGGTTGAGGTTGGGCTTGGAGCTTGGGCTTCGTAGGGGCTTCTTTAAAAAAGGCCTTGGGAAAAGCAGGTCGTAGTGTCTATATGGGGGTTTCCAAAAAGCAGGGCTACCTTTTTGGGGGTCCCTATACTAAGGAATATAGTATCTTGGGGTCTATATTATTGGGATCCCCTTATTTATGGAAGCTACCATATGAGTATCATATTATAGGGTTTTATCAGGGTTTAGCTGGCTTGGGGTTTCGCGGTGTCGGGGTGTATCGGTATGTTCAGGGGGATAGGTTGTGGTAGTTTAGGGGGGCTTAAAAAACTTTGGTGATGGCAAGCTGCAGCATGCTTGGGGGCTTCAGAGTGCGGTGGCGAGTTAGGGAGTTAGACCTTGGAGAGATAATCAAAGTTAAGACTTTGGAGAGATAATCAAGGCTTTGAAGAACCGGTGCTTTTGTACAAGTAGGGAGTGCAAGTTTTATGACACGGGTGTGTAGGCATAGTCATCAGCTATTCACTTCCCCTTTCCTGCTGGCGTAGTCCGCTAAAGATGGCCACGAACCTGCATGGGAGACCTAAACTTTCAGGAAGACCCAAGTAGCAAAAACGAAGCCTAAGCCCTAAGCCCTAAGGCCCTAAGCCCTGAACTCCCAAATCTAAAGCTTGGAAGCCAAAGGGGAAGCTCGACGACGAGAAATTACTCGGAGGCCGGCAAAGCAGCCTTTCTTGTTGTGGAACCTACTGTTTATGTCAGGGAGTTTTTAAGTCATGGAACTAAAGAACCTTTGATTTATGTGCTTGACGGCCTTTGTTTTTGAAGAGCAGGTGCCTAATCTAGCTGGTAGGGCAAAGGGATTGGAAGCGATACCAAGAAGTACGCCCCCAGCGCAATTGAATCTGCAAACCGAGTTTGCATAGCCTTCAAGACTTGCAGGGTTCATGGATTCTGGTTGTTGCAGACTTCTTGTGGATTGCTTCAACATGTGCGAGCACAAAGTCACTGGGAAGGGTCCCTAAAACCCAACCTCTAAACCATATATGCTTCTAACTCCATAAGCCTTCACCCAAAACCACCCCAAAATTCCTTATGTGCGATGCCGCTGCGGGACTGGCTGTTTGAAGAAGAGATTGCGGAAGAACTGTAACGCAGAAGTGATGCGCGTTTTGAACCCAGTGAACATGCAACGTAGTTCTAGAAGAACTGTGAAACTTTCATGGTACCAATGCTTTTGCTTACAAGAGTTCAACATATCATGCGAGTCAAACTCTCAATGGCAGACAACATAAGATCGCTCCACATACGCCAGATG
Organism: Symbiodinium pilosum; assembly: GCA_905231905.1. Lineage (NCBI taxonomy): Eukaryota > Dinophyceae > Suessiales > Symbiodiniaceae > Symbiodinium > Symbiodinium pilosum. Next base: position 25,936 of record CAJNIZ010045156.1, on the reverse strand, counting down.
GAATGTCTCCACAACTCCAACCACAAATCCCAAATGCCCTACGCTTGAATCCTAAGCCCTGAGCCTTGAATGCCAAGTCCTAAACCCACAATCCAAAATCTCAAGCCCTAAACCCCTAAACCCTAAATCCAAAATCACAAGCCCTGAACACTAAACCCACAATTCAAAAGCTCCCAAGACCTGAACCTCAAAACCTGAACCTAACCACCTCTTTGGATAACGCGCTGCTGGCAAAGGGTTGGCTCCTTGGCGCGTGGGGGCGTATTTGGCACCCTGGAAGCAAGCTAGCCTGGCTCAAGGTTTGGAGTGTGGGAATGGTTTGGGGTTTAGGTTTTACAGTTTAAGATTGCGCAGGTGCATGTATCAGGGTTTCGCCTTTAGGGTCCAGGGTTTGGAGTTTAGGGTGTCAGGTTTAGGTTCCAGGGTTTCAGCTTTAGTGTTGAGGGTTTAGAGTGTCCGGTTTAGATTTCAGGGTCTGAAGTTGAGGATTTAAGGGTAAGTGGAGCGCAGGGGTTGATGACCAGTCTTTTAGAAGCCAGCAACATGAGAAACGTTCAGGTTTCAGGTGCCATCATCCTTTAAAGGGCTTCCAACAATTACGGCGGGATATAAATCATATAGGGATATATGGAGATACGTGCGGATAGATGGGGATTAAGGTCTCCAAAAACTAGGGGCCCGTTTTAGGAGGCCCTATACAAATGAAGACATTTTCTTGCAGCATTCAAAGGCCTCTAAGCCTCTAATCTTGGAAATGCCCACTTGCGATCCGTATGACTGTTGCAAGCTGCCTGCATCAACACCATCATTCTCATATAGCCCTAACATGATTAGAGTCATGGCGATGTACTCCACGACCCTACTCTCAGTAAATCAGCCCCTACATTTGCCTGTCCTGGACTGCTTGACACCATAGGGATTTAGGGCTTAGGGGTTGGGGGTTGTTGTTTCTTGTTTTAGGGTTTCAGGGTTGAAATAGTGTTTAAAGGTTTTAGGGTTGGGGGGCATGGGGCTAGAAAGTTATCTTTGTGTGTGTTGTATGAATTTGATTCTATCAATTCTATCCACAATAGCCCCCATTTCAAGCCCCATGACATGGTAGTTTCCCAAAATTGGGGATCCCAACATAGACCCCCCAAATAGCATAATGCTTCCTTATTGTAGGTATCTCCAAATTGGTACCCTTAATTCAACCCCCACATCTATTGTGAACCCTTAACCGTGGTACTGCCGGGGTTGGCCTCGGCTCTTGGCAATGTGTCAATAGGCGAACAATGATGCGTTGCAAAGCAGTCTGCAATCTTTTATGAAGGGGATGATGGGGGATAAGGTGTAATTGCCGATGTTCTGGTTTCGGTTTTTAAAGAATTGTGGTATAGGGTACTTCAACTGGACCCTAATCCCTACACCTTAAACCCTAAACCCTAAGAATTATAGTATAAGGCACTTCAAGTGGACCTGAAGATGATCCTTGATTCAACGACTGTCTTGCTCGCAACTTGCATCCCTAAACCCTAAGTCCTGAATCCCTAAGCCCTAAATCCCTAACCCTAAGTCCTAAATCCCTAAGCCCTAAATCCCTAAATCCCTAAACCCTAAACCCTAAATCCCTAAACCCCAAATCCTGAATCCCTAAACCCTAAACCCTAGGTTACGGAACCTAAGCTCTAGAGTTTATACCCCAAGCGAGTCCCATCCCTAAACCCTGAACCCTTAGCAACAAGGACCCCATAAGCCTGAAGCCCTAAATCTTATAAGCCCTAAACCCTTTTCTAGGCTCACTTTCTGGGCTTGCGGAGCAGGCGCGGCAAAGAATGTTAGGGTCTAGGGATGTATTCTCGCAATAATGGAGAATCAAATGGAAAAGGGAACTGAACATGAAATGGAGACTGGGTTTATATAGGGGATTATAGGGCTTAGGGTTTCCCAAAATGAGGGGTACCTTTTTGGGGGCCCCTATAATAAGGACCTTAGTATATCATGAAATGGAGACTAGAACTTGTGGGGTGGTTGGCGTACTTTAAGGTTTCAGGATTAAGGTTTAGGATGCAGATAAGGGGCCACCTAATGCAATCACACTGGTAAGTTCTGATTACCAGGATCCAATAAAACGGCGGACCCAGAATTTGAGGATCCCCTTGACTTTGTGGTCTTACTCAGATCCTTTGAGAAGGGTAGGTTCAGAGCGGTGTTTCTCTGGAGATCAGCAGCCTATGCCCCAAGGGGGAGGTTGTTCAGGATTGCTTGACAATCAGATTTGGAAAAAATGCATCTCCTACCTTAAGCCCACGCAGACTCTTTCTCATATTATCTTGGAAAATCTTGGAGGTTATCTTGGAAAATCTTGGAGGTTTTTGCTTTGGTAGGTCTACCTAACAGTAGGGTTCCTGCAGCTCACAATATGGGCCTTTGGGGGTAGTAGGTAGACATACTAAGTTAAGGGGCCCCCAAGCATCTGAATCAAACCCTTGGAGCTACATATTCCTATATGAGCTATAGTCTAAACTCCTTAATGGGGATTCTACAGGGGATTATATAGGGAACTACTATAGGGGTTATTAAGGGGGATACTAGGAGTTTAGACAGTAGCTCATATATCCCTATACATGCCCATAGAACCCTTACTTGGAAGAGTAGGCAGAGTTACGAAGTCAAAAGAGCCCTGAGGATGAATCAGCCATGGTTAAGGTTTAGGGTTTAGGCTTGAGGATTTGATGGCTTTCAGGTTCAGGATTGCAGTGGGTGTTTTCGTCTTCTATACAGCTGCGCGATATTTGCAAGAAGCATTTTTGAGTAGTAACTAAGACTTGGGATTTGTAAGGATGGAGAGTCAGCTTGTCAATCTCCATGGATTTGGATTTCCTCCTTGAGCGTCATCAGCAATCCCGCAGCCCTAAACCCTTTACTGGTTTGTATTGATTGTCCTTTCCACTCCTTCGACCTTGGACCTTAAGCCTCAAACTCTACACTGTATGAAGTCTGGGCGAATAATCACGACCTGGCGGGATCTCACCTCAAATGGTGGTTTGGACAGAAAACAGTCTCCATTTGGCTTGATTTCAGATTCTCAGGCTAGTATACAAGAACCCTAGAAGTAGGTTCTTGCAGATTCTATTTCTCATCATTCCATCCGCTAGACTGCCCCAAACCCCAGAGACCCTAGAATGCCGGCCCAAACCCTACTCGGAGGTTCATGAGTAATGATGATCCAGTCATACCAGTAGTTACATTCCAATTATAGCCATAGAAGAGGACTAAGGGAGGAGTTTTAGCTATCGTGAAAAGCAGTCCATACAGTAACTACCCGTGGAGTTCCAAGTAAGCCCAAGACTTGGTTGCTGTTAAGGAACGTAAATGAAGTGACTATTATATGGAAACCCTATCATTCAGTATATACCCATGTTTAACAGCAACCCAGGGCATTCTTTGACTTTTTTTGGTATCCTGCAGGAGCCTTTCACCGCTATTGCTGAATCGGCCCTGGTAGAGGCACAGAGGGGTTCACGGGGGTTCGGGTTGCTCAGGGTTTTAGGGGTGCAGGGCTGAGGTTTAGTAGGGTTGTTAGGGCTCAGGGTTGTTGGAGTTCAGGATGTAGGGCTTAGAGTTGGTTTTGGAGTGGGTTTAGGGTGTAAGGTTTGAAGCTTCGGATGGGGTGCTTGGGATCACCCACCATGTCTGTTGGAAAGATGAGTGGCCGTCCCTGTCTGCTACAGTTAGTGCTTAGCAGAGTTTGAGTTGAGGGTTTAGGGTGGCACCACAATTGATGTTAGCGAGAGTAGCATTACCCAATGCTTGTAGCCGCAGTGCAGATGAGAGCAAAGAAGCAAAGTAGAAATAGACGCCACGGTTCTAGTTGTGCGGTGGAGGTTTTGTGTCTCACCAGGCGAGGACCGTGCGTTGCTGATCCGGTTGTTTGGTCTCCTTTATCCTGTTGGGCCTGCAGACTTCCCAAGAATGTAAGGACTTTAAGGGAGCTGGGGGGTCCATTCTACATGCATTACATGAGGATTTCCAGGGGATAGCTTTCCTGCGTATGTATCATTTCTACATTCTGGAGCCATTGATTTGGTTCTTGCTGCGCTAGACCCTGAGCCGGAGCCTCTAGACTCTAAACCATAAGCCCTACGCCCTCTAACCCAGCACGTTGACAGGAGACTTCAGAATCGGTATTCTTTGGAGCCCTAAACCCTAAACACTTACCCTTAAACCCTAACCAGGAGACTTCAGAATCTCTACGGGTAGGGAGCTTGTGGTCCATACGGTTGACGATTGAGCGCCACGCAGGCAGTTGTTTCGGGAGTTCAGAACCCTAAGCTCGAAACCCCTCTAAATTCTAAAGACTTACGTTGTCTTGTAAGGCATGGAGAGTGCCAGCTGTTGGAGTCAGCTTCATTGCATGTATTTGTATGATGTCAGAGTACTTGTCTGCGATATTTCATCCGGGGTTCAGTATAGCTCTTTCTTGGAGTTTCAGGTTTCTTCGGTGTCGTGGGTAGTAGATTTTGCCAATACTTGAAGGTTACCAGCCACTTATAACGTGGTTCTGCAGTGATAACTCTATACGAGGCCAGTTAAAGGAGCTACTCTGAAGAGGAATAATCCCTATATCATCCCTATATATTCCCTATATAATCCCTATATAATCCCTATATACTATATTCCTTTATTCCCTACTAAACCCCAGTAAGACAGACAGTTACAAAGACTCCTGAAGCTCCAAGCCTGGCTCGCTAGCAGCAGTGAAGACTTTTTTGCGACCTAAGATTTGTCCGGAACCTGTAGTTTAGGGTTTTGGGTGTAGGGTGTTGGGTGTAGCGTTTGGGGTGTAGGGTGTAAGGTTGAGGGCTTAGGGTTTAGGATTAGTAGGGAATAAGGGAATATATTATATATGGGTTGTATAGGGATTGTATTCCCTTAGTCCCCACGAACAACCGGTAAGTTTGAACACGACTTTTGCTTCAAAGGTCATGGAGGTAATTTGGGATAGTATCTACGGTTACCGTTTCTAAAGAGCTTGGGAGGGTCAGGTGGATCTTGGGAGGGTCAGGTGGATAGCTTGGGTTACTATGTGCATTACAGGGGTTATTAACCTACTTACTGCGTCCACCTGACCCTCCAAGTAGGTGTTTGAAGCCCCGCTCAGGGTTGAGGGCTCAGGGTCTTGGATCGGGCTTACCTCGCCATCCAAAACATCCCGCATCCCTGAACCATTGACCTAAAACCCTGGAACATGAGAGGGTCAGCCCCTTTTCCTGACGAATGCTCTAAAAGCCTAAACCCTAAAGCCTAAATCCTAAGCCCTAAACCCTAAGCCCCAAGCCCTCAGCCTTAAGCCCTAAGCCTGAAACCCTAAGCCTTCAGCCCTAGCCTAAATCCTAAACCCAAGGCCCTTGACTGGAAGCCAATGCTGTCACAGGTGCTCTACATAAATGCCGACGCAAAGCAGAGACTCCCGCGCATGGTGGCCAGCTCCTTACACCAGGGTTTTAGGGTTTAGGGGTTTAAGGTCTTGGGCTCATAGGGCTTGGGAGTTTTTTGGGTTAGGGTTCTCGGCTCTACCCTTTTCCCCAAACCCTTAGCTACGGGGTTTGGGGAGGTCTGCGATGCAGGATCCAAACTTTAGCGTGGGCCTACTGCGAAGATTCTAGTCCGGGACGTTCCAAAATTTTTCAACCTTACTGTGGAGATTCCAAAGAGAGGCAGAAAGTTTGTGACGCCTCTATGTGAGCTGTAGTCTAAATTCCTAGCATATCCCCCCTAATAACCCCTATAATGCTCCCATACAATCCCTCATATAACCCCCTTTGAGGAGTTCAGACCCTAAACCCTTAACCCTAAATAGTAGCCTCCATTTTCTTTTCCATTATCCTTATAATCCCTATGTAACCCTATATAACCCTATGGATTAATGCCAGGGCTCAGCCTTCAGCCTTCTCAAATTCAGCCCAGAGGCCTTCGGCCTCGGATAGCCTTGTAGCCAAGAGGCAGCTTCCAGAAATCGCGCGGCTTAGGATTTGGGTTAAGGTTTAGGGACGCGGTTTAGGGTTTAGGGTCTAGGGGGCCCAATTGCCGAACCTAAAGCCCCTTGCAGGATTCCCTAAGCCCTGGACCCAAACGCCCGCGCAAACTGCTGTCAAGGACCCTTTAAACTCTAATGTAGGCTTTAGCTCCCAAACACCTCAGAACTTAAAACCCTAAACCCATAGAAGCCCAAAACGCCCGAACTCTGAAATAGAAATTTAGGGCGGCACCCCGCTGCCGCCTTGCTACACCAGGCCAATGGGCAACTGTAACCACAACATCATAATCTAATCATGATGGAGAATTAAATGAGACCTCAAGTGCTCCAAAACCTTAAGCCTTAAGCCCTGAGCCTCCGTGGCGAGGCTGAGGCAGAGTGGAGTAGTGGACGCCTAAAGCGCCACACAATCCTCAGACCTGTGTCCAGAATGGCATCTACACCCCCCACAGCCCCACTCCCCTGTAGGCAATAAACCGTAAACGCTAACCGATTTGGGACCTAAGCCTTAAACCCAAAACGCCGAGCCCCAGACCCCAAACACTGGGTCCTACTTAAAGTGTAAAACCCTGAAGTCTGCGTACACCTGGGTTGCTCTTAAGAAATTCATTTTAATTTACCATATTATGGGAAGACATTACATAATGGGTTTTTCCTAATCATAGTAACTTAACTTATGTGCCTTAACAGCAACCCGTCAAACTTCCCCCTTAACTTGCGTACTGCCCCCCCTCAGTAACAGTTGGATAACAATTATAATATGGTTGTATATAGCCCTTACTAGGACCCCTAATATAGACTGTTACTGGTTGGGGGCAGTACCCAACCTTTAACTACCAGTAAAGCCGAAGGTGGAGATGCTCCGGGAGTATGTCTCACGGGCCCTGGGCTCAGATAGAGGTCCCGCATGCTTCCTGGAAGGTCTGCATGGAAGGGTACTGGGATTTGGGTTTGGGGTTGCAGGGATTATGTCTGGGTTGGGATTTGAAAGGATGCCTGGCTTGGGCGTTCTTACCTCCCAAGACATCAGCCTAACCTGACGTGTAAGGTTCCTCAAGTCGAAGCCCCAAAGCCAGCCCTGAATCTAGACGTTTCACATGAAATCAGGTTTTTGTCCCGGAAAGTCTACTGCATCTTGAGATGCTACAGTAGGTCCTGTGTGTGTGGAGACTTTTTTGGTAAACTCCTTGAGCTTTGTATGACCCAGCAGAATATGTGCGCACCTTCTGTGACACTTCTGCGCGTGCCTCATATCTTTCCTCCCCTTCCAGTAATAAATTACTGCTGGAGGAACCCATGCTTTTTTGTGGGAGTATATGGCCCACTGCTATTAGACCATTACTGCCGTTACTATTGCTAGTGCCATTCCCATTGCTTTGAGCGATCGCTCCTCATTTGGAATCCTCAATCCTGAGCTGCGAATCCCTGCAACACCTCGAAAAATCAAACCCTGAGCCCTAAGCCCCCAACCCCGAGCACACGACCCTAAACCCCAAACCCTACACCCTACATTGTGTCGTAGTCCACGATGTTCCGCCTGGGCAACCTCCGCGTGAATCGGGCCATCGACCTGAAGCGCAAGCAGGCAAGGGTTTTGGGGTTTCGAGCTTAGGGTACTGGATTTGGGGTTTAGTGTTTGCCGCTGAGGGTTCTGGGTTAAGGGTTGAAGGTTTAAGAGTTGGGGATTGAGCGTTCGGCGTTCCAGGTTTATTGAGTCTGTATTATGCACATATGCAGGAGAAGTGTAGGATTGGGCTGAACGGCTCAGGGTAAGATCTTGACTGTGGCGTCATAGAGGTGTGTTTATTGGATTCAGGGGTTTAAGTTCATGCATTTTGGGGTTACCACAAACAATCGCACATGAGGGCTTCACAACATGGTGATACCCCTGAACTGTGGTAGTCCTTGCTGGGGCATATCCAGAGATCCTTCCTGAGACGCTCTGATATCTCCACAGGTACTTGAGGCGTGTCGAGTGATGGTACTGGAGTATGGGGTTCTGCGGTTGATGCGACGACATCTGCATGACCCTAAGTACCTTATACCTTGGGAATTGTGGGGTATTCCAGCATACTAAGGTCACGCCAGATTTTGACATCAACAGTAGAATCTACGTTTTTTGATTGCAGGATGCGTGTTAGTAGGAGATGACGACGATTGTTGGCACCAACAATCCTGTATGGAAGCTTATACTATTTTGTACCGTTCTCCGACTTGGTATGTGGAGACCTGAATTGTAGACCCATCACCTTCCCCCAACAATAAATGTTCTCCATGTAGTACCGCGCACTATCTACACATCTATATACACTTATATAGTGGGGTCCCAGTATTCGGGAGTATTGGAGTGCGTGGCTTGATGATTCAGTGGTCTACTCGGAAGGTAGGGTTCCTAAAGTGCCCAGGAGCGTGTTCGTTTTTAGGGCGGATATGGAAGCGTTGCGGAGAACTGGGTTGCCTCCCTCCCATACACCACCATTCTACTTCTTCAGGACCCAGGCCAGGGTGCCTTCAAGATTTTCTGAAGAGGACATACATCAAAGCCAACCAGAAGCCTCGATCCCCAAACGATGTTACCTCAACCCCGAACGCCTAGACCACCTTCAATTCTCAAAGCAGAAGCAGCTGGAAGCCAAAAAAAACACACTCCCTACCTGCACCCCAAATGTCCAGAGCCCCAACCTTAAACCCCAAATCTCAAGCCCGAACCCTAAACCCTAACGCCTAAACCTTCAAACCAGCTCTTGAACTTCGAGCCTTCTCCCCTGCCAGACTCGGGTTGCGCCGAGTTTTCCCCTGCTTGGGTTGCGCCCTCAGCATCTACTTGGAGGGTCAGGGGGACAGACTTATTAAGTAGGTCCACACAGTAACCCTAGTTTTCCCAATTACAAACCTGCTTGCTATGTCACCCTGACCCTCCACGTAGCTCTTTATCAGGGCGGCCATTTCAGAGTTTAGGGCTTAGCGCCGCAGAGTAGACGTTGCAAAAAGCAGCATAGATTCAGTGATACCCGGAGCTCCAGTATTTGTGTTCTCCATACCCTAACCCCTAAACCTTTAACCCTAAGCACTAAACTCTAAACCCTAAACAGCTTCAGACCACCCCAACGCAACCATACGCGCTGTCGTGTGGGTATACACTGCTTTCAGGCTCGTGAGTGCATGAAGAGGCCTAGGATTGACTTTGATTTATGCAAATACATTCTTTGAGACAGCTTAGCACCCTGGTGCTTAGTAGGGAATTAGCTATGGGTTTATATGGGTACTGTTCAGGTTAGTAGTATGGTAATCTCTCAAAATAGTGGTGGGACCCCAATCACTAATATGGCCCTTATTGGGGACTCCCAAAAAGTATCCCTAAGTTTGGGAACGCCCCCCAGATACCGCCAAGATCTTCTGGTTTCAGCGGCAAAGCGTCACATCCTGTGCTGTTGACGGATCTCCCTCAAGCAAAGCGCGGGTCGGGTGTCAGAGTTCAAGCAGCAGGCGGCAAAGCCGTATGCACAGGTGCAGGGCGAATTATTGGGGTTAGTGTAGGGATTATAGGGTAGACATTGGGGTTATATTGGGATAATGGAAAATAGAATGGAAACTACAGAGGTTATAGGCCCTATAACCCCTGTAGTTTCCATTCTATTTTCCATTATCCCAGTATAACCCCAATTATAGGGGTCAACATAGGAGTACTATTTTCGCCAGAGACCGGAGCAGCCCGGGAGTACCGAGGAAGTGCCAAAAGAAAACCGTCCTTGCCCCTAATGGGAACCCCAAACAGGGAACCCCAAGAATATAGTAGGAATTTAATAGAATATAAGGACCCTGGTAGGTATATTCCTATTATATTCCTACTATATTCTTGGGGTTCCTATTAGGGTCCCTTTAAAGTCAGGAGGATTGCGACGTCTTTGGGCAAGCTCGAGGCCACCGCCGTGTGAGCTATGGGAAAATATATAAGGATTATATAGGGGTTATAATGGGTCTATATAGGGTTGAGTATAGAATCCTTATATGGGGGTTATAATGGGTCTATAGAGGGTTGAGTATGAGAAACTTGGACTTTAAAGTTGAAACTCATCTTCTGGGGTTAGAAATTGCTCCGCAATATCTCCACCGTTTTGTCGCCTGAAGACATTGCGCGCGAGCTAGAACCCTCAAACCCCAAACCGCAAAACCCTAACCTAAACCCTAAACCCTAAACCCTAAAACCCTGCGCCCCCCCATTTCCTGGCATGCAGGCTACTTTGGTTCGCACAGTAGGTTTTCCTTCCACAGTTGACCTGCTGTCAAACCAGCATGGGGCCTAAGGCTGGGCGTGGAGCCGGACGAGGATGGTGCAGAATTAATCTGTAGGGTTTAGAGTATTGGTCTTTTTTACCCCCGAAGCATGAAATATAGATTATAAACGCTATCGCACGCCCGCCTCGGCTGGCGGGGCGCGGAGCACACGAATAGGTCATGGTATGTTGTTCACACGTGGGGTTTGGGGTCAAGGGAGTAACGGAGGCAAGCCTCACTTCAGGCGTGTTTGTTGCATGCCTGTTCCAGCATTCATGCAGGGGGTTGGCTGGGCTTAGTCCATCAGCCTCCAGAGAGCGAGTTCGCAAGCTTCGAGAGCCGCAACTGTAGAACCGGCCTCAAGGAGCAGGGCTGCGTTTGAAGGTCGGAAACTGTATGTCCCTAAGTGCAATTCGCCGCTACTCGCTGGATCCTGAATTTTTCCTGGCCATAGAAAAGGGGGGGAAAGGGAGGGGGGGAGGGGAAAAGGGAGGTCTGCAAAGCGGGGGTAGAGGGTTTTTTTCAGGGGAACTTGGATGGGGAAAATTTTCTTCGTGGCGGGTAGGGGGTCGGGGGGCCTCGACTGGGAAGTGATGATTTGTAGATTTGGCACAAAGTCACTTAACATATGTTCGAAAATGTTGCAAAGATGGCCGCGATCATCGTAGTCGCCGCTCATGTCGTGAACCCTCGGCCTGTAAGCCCCAAAGTAGTGGGACTAGGATGCCTTTGAGTCCAAGCTCTGACATGTTGGAGGAAGTTTACCTGTAGTTGAAAACTGGCCAGGGTTCCTAATACTCCTCAGCCTCAATGCTGAAAACCTAAAAGCTTACCGCCGAAAGCCTCAGCCCTTGCACCTAAACGCTCATACCCAAAGCCTTAAGCCTAAAACCCTAGAGCCTACAGTTCTAAAACGCAACCTAGAACCTTAAGCGCCTTAAGCCCCAAACCTTCAACCCTAAACCCTAAAACCCGAAACCCGTTGCTCAGCTGCTTGCGCCTGGCTTTTCAAGGTCCCTCTTCCCGACGCCGTCGAAAGATTGGTCTACCATGTCCAAGGCGCTCCTGAAAGATGGGTCTCAGGGTTTTAGGGCTTTAGGGTTTTAGGGTTTCGGGTTTTAGAATATTAGGGTTTAGGTTATGATGAACTCTAGAATTCTAGGGTCTAGGATTTTGATCTACCATGTCCCATGCAGCCGAGTGGGAAGTAGGCTGAAAGATGCGGGTTTAGGATTTCAAGGTTCAGGCCTTCAGTGCTTAGGCTTTTAGGGTGAAGGATTTCTGGGGTTTACGGTTTTGGAGTGTTTGAGGGTTAAGGGTTTGAGGGTTTCGGGGTTTTGGGGTCTGGGGATTTGGTGTTGAAGAGCTTCAACGTTAAGAGGTCTGAGGGTTTTAGGGCAAAGGGTTTAGGGTTTAGGGTTTAGGGTTTCTTGATGTCAAAAACTTTAGTCTTAAGGTTTTAGAGTTTAGCAAATCCGATGTAGGATTTCAGATTTTGTTTTTTGGTTTTAGAGTATAGTGTGCATGTTTGGGATGACAAAACACGGAGCTTCGAGGCTTACCTGGAATTCCTCGTTGACCAAGTTCAGTCGTGCATTTTTAGCAGATGGGGTTGTGATTTGGGAGGCTCTCTGTTAGCAAGAAGCTTGGTTTGGGCAAGGAAGGGCACGCTTGCGTATGGAACTCCGATTTATATGTAGTGCTAGGACAGTGAGCAGTGTTTTGGGTTCGATTTTATTGTTAAGTCCATCTCCTGATAATGCAGAAGGCTGAATAGCAGAGAGGATTATCCACTGAAATCTGCAGACACAATAGCAATGGTCGAGTAGTATGGTACTAGCAATTCGCCCAGTAGCGATGTTAGTAGTGTACCGATTTGTGCGAGAAGGGTTTGAATTACGTAGGCCTCTACAATATTCGCGTTGGACACTAATGGCCGGCTGTGGTTGGGCTGCTTAGGACGATCCGTCTAACACTTGAGCAATGGGGCTTAAGGGTTTGCATGGTCTGAGGGGGACAGGGATCCTCATGGTTTCGGGTTTAAGAGTTAGTAATCCCTTACAACAGGTTTGGCTAACCTGACTGGAAGCAGGGTTGCGCGCTAAACTCTGCAGCTTAAGCCCTATACCGCATGGAATTCGGGCAAAGGATCACCCTTTCAAAGCAGGGCCTCCTAATACTTCCTTGGGTACCAGATATGAAGGTCCTCTTTGCTAGAGAATCCATCCCTGAAACCTTTGACCCACGATGGAGTTCCAGCTTAGTTTGCAGGAAGGAAGACCCCGAACCCTAAATCTTATCCGAAGGGCATGCCCTGAAATCCTAAATCCAACAATAAGGGAATATAATCCGTATACAATATACTCCACAATTCCCTACTAAGAACCAGTAAGTTTGGGTTCAGGGGTGTGTAGTATCCATCCGAAAAGCTGAATTTCACATGCTGCCTGCAGGTGTCCCACGCGTCGGAAGTAGAGGAGCCGGTCGGTTCCTTTCAAATCTGGATACGTATGCGTAGAAGCTTGTCTAGTTTATAAGAGGCAAGAATAATAAGGGACTAAAGGATAACATCTGGTAAAACGTTAAGTCGGAATGAAGGACAAATGCAATGTCAGAACTTGAGGATTGCCACAAAATCTTAACCATCAAGCTACAAGGGATTATAGGCTGTAATTGTAGTATTGTTGTACCCTTAAGAAAGGTACATGGTGATGTGGTGGGGCAGTTTCCAAAGTTTTGGATGACCCTAGACCCTAAACAACAAGAATACACGGGGCTGTAGTACTATACTTGTAAACCCTAAGCCCTAAAGCTCGTTTGGAGTCGAGGTCAGGAGAGATCCAAGCTATAGCCAGCGAGCATCTTATACTCCTCTGTAGTTTGTATCATGTAGAACATGACTGTTTCGTACTATGCCTACTTGGCCCCCAGGCCCAACATCCATTCATCATCCACGTTTCCATTTGATGTTCTTCTTTTTTCCATGATCGGGGTGATACCCTCTATAATCCTGTACACCACATAAATAACAAGGATTTCAGACCGAAAATCCCTTCAAAGGGACCGAACGTGTGTGTCTTCTTACCTTTTGCCAACCTTCGTGCTCCAACGGTTTGAGCGGATTCAGGAGTTGAGAGGTTTAGGGGTTGAGGAGTAAGTTGTTCGGGGTTTAGAGTTTGGGGTTCAGGATTTAGGTTTGAGGGGTTCAGGTTTAAGGTTCTAGGGTTGTTTAGGATCAAGAGGGTTGAGGGTGCAGGCTTGAGCGCTTTGGGCTCTGTGCCTTTGACCCAGCTTTTGTAGCTCGGCGCTCTGAAGCAGGATGCCGAAAACCTTCAAGCTCGGGTGTTCCCTGTTCTTTGGACCATCCTAAACCCTGAATGCAAATATCTTTCTGCAAGCCTTCTCCCTGCAGAAAGCCAGCCTTCAAGCTTCCGTTCTTCTTACGGCAGTACATGTCTTCCTGCTTTCGGCGCCCATTGCTTCGAAGGAACGCCTTCGGGCTTTCAGTTCAAGGTATGATGTTTAAGGCTTTTTGCTCACCATCAAGCATGAATGTCCAAAAGTCTTCGTTCATGTTTTTACTGGTGCTCACTCCCCCACTCCCGCTTAAGCCCCAGCAAGAAACTTGTGCACTAAATTTTCAATCTCGAAGCCCACCCGCCCTCGAAGTCAAAACTCCGTGAAAACCTCGGACATGAACCCTATGCAACTTCTACCAGCCCTCAGAAGCCTTGAAATTTGTGACACTGGATCCTGATCCGAATCCTAAGCCCCAAGTTCGAAAGGGCTTAGACACTTTAAATTGCAAAAGCTCCTTGCACAAGAATCCTTACCTAAACTGCAAACCTCAACTCCTTAAGCCTATCAAGCTCTTAAATACCTTAAGCCCCCTAAAGCCCTTTAGGCTCAAGACTCAAACCCTGACCCCGCAATATAATTGAACTCTACAGTTGACGGAGTTTCACTGGCGGTCATACTGACCCCATGGAAAGACTTAGGCTTATAATTGGGTTGTAGATACAGTTCTGGGCAGTTTAGAATTACTAAGACCGCCATCTGGACTTATTCCTAAAGACACCCAGCATGATTTTCCATTGGAGTTTCTGCTGATCCTCCATGATTAGGGTGAGGTGGCACTTGCCCAAGAACCTCCGCATAGAGCGATCCCAACCCTTACGCCCTAAACCCAAATGAGCTATAGTCTAAACTCCTAGTATCTCCCTTAATATCCCTATAGTAGTCCCCTATATTATCTCCTATATAACCCACTTTAAGGAGTTTAGACCATAGCTCAAATATGGTCACGCCCCAGCATGTAACAGTGGCCCTCAGTTAGGATGACCCCACCCCGCCCCGTGGCTCGTGGTCTGGGTCTTGTGGTTTCAAGTAAGTATAACGTATAACTTACAGAGGCTGTATATTGTTTGTATGGTTTATAACCTATTACTCCCACCCCGTCTTGTTGTTTACATTCGGTTTACAGAGGGTTTACAGACGGTTTGTAATGTTGATAGAGAGTTTATACACCGTTCGTAGAAGGTTTAACAAAGGTTTACAGAGGGTTTCTGGGCTTTAGAAGGTTCATATAAGATGAGGACCTTCTCCAATCCCCCTTCGGTACCGACCCGGTGCCTGCTATGAGGAGGACCCGGCCACGAAGCAGTTCGCGCTCGCGAGGCCGCCAGCCCTGTTTCACACGCTTTGTTGCATTTTGGTGATGGCTTTGGGTCCAAGTCCGGAAACCCCCAAGTTATAATCGAACAGTATCCTGAACTGTGTTATTATAATTTGTATGCTATAGATGAACTAACATTTCGTAATAAACTCGTATATATATATATACACACACACGCACACCGAGCTTGGGGGTGTTTGGTGTTTTTGGTGTATCTCATGGGTTTGGGGTGTTTTGGGGGTGTTGGGGGTGTAGGATTCAGGATTGAGTGAATGAGGGCTTAGAGTTTGTGAATTGGGGCACGGGGTTGCGGCTTGAGGATTCAGGTTTTTGGGGTTTTGGGAAACCTTAAATTCTAAACCATCCCAACCCCAAACAAAGGCCCGATGACAAGTGCAGATGGCCAGTTTCCAAGAATAGGGCTCCATTTTGTAAGCCGTGTGGCAGACTTGTAGGGGCGTAAAGAATTACCGTTTACCATTAAAACCTTGAGGAAGATTTCAGAATTGCCCTGTAGCTTAGATTAGACAAGGAATCTTGCAGCATCTCATTCGAACGTATTTCAGCTTATACGGTAGTGGGTACCCGGAAATACCCATTAACTTGAGTAATCTGACACCCAAACCTTACAATTCCCTGTCGCGTTCAATTGCAAGTTTCCCAAATTCCCGGCATGTCTGTCTGAATCATATCTAGAGCCCTGGGGTTCTAGGGACCTTAATTTGACTCTCAGCCCAAAACCCTAGCCTGTAGTGCAGAACCCCACATTCCTCCCAGGGCGAAGCTCCTCGGATCGTCCTCAAGTCCGGCGCTGTCAAAGGCCCCAGGGGCTCAGGTCTAGAGATACAGGCTTTAGGGGTCATATTGGGGTTATATAGGGGTAATATAGGGGTAATTGGGGTAATATTGGGGTAATATTGGGCTTATTGCTTTAGGCAGGGGTTGGATTTTTTTTGTTTTTGGTTCAGGGTTTGCGGCCTCGGGTTCAGGGGCTTGGGATTCTGGATAGTCTCTACGGATCTAGGATGAGGGCTAAAGGTTAGCAAAGCATACTGCAGGAGTAGCGGTTTTAGAGTTTTCAAACGCAGGGGCCCTACATAGACCCCAATACAAGATCATCTTCATAAGATAGGGACTGCCCAATTTGAAAGGGAGCCCCCCCCGATTTCTGTAAACCTTGGGTCGTTCTCCCTCCCAGTAACTGTCCTTAAAGGAGGTTCTATTCAAGGGCTATTTTGCATTGTGGTACATGTTGCTGTAAGGGGGAATGACCAAAAGTAAGCCCCCATAGTGAGCAGAGGCCAGATGTACGGTCGTGCTCTGGTAGTAGGACCCTAAACCAAAACCCTAAACCCTAAATCCTAAATCCTAAATCCTAAACCCTAAACCTCTTAACCCTTGGCCCTACACCTTGAACCCCTATCTATCAACCGGCCCAAGTCTGCCGCACAT